>ML736247.1:103715-143001 GCA_009193595.1 Aspergillus bertholletiae
AAAGAAAGAAAGAAAGAAAAAGAAAGAAACCAGAGGGGAAATATCTGAATAGAAAAGCCACTTGTCCAAAAAGTCTGGTTTGTATTATGTCGCATGCAAAGTGCTCGATATGTATAAAGTGAGAGTGGTACAGTACCTAGGTGAATTGTACATGTTTAGTTCAACAAAAAGCAGGATAAAGGAGGACAACCCCAGTCAGCCCATCATCTTTGACGTATCTTTTATTTAGACGGAAATGAAGTGCTGAAGCGACGTAACCGAGTGTGTACCTAGAATTAATTTGTGTTTTATTATAGTTGCCTTTTTTTTTTGTGCGATAGACTTTTCGCTGTCGTCGTACCAAGCGCTACGGCTTCAAAGTCCAAGGAGACGGATCACTAGTGTCGTTACACAGGGGAAAACCCGTACGTTACTACTGGTAAATTAAACCATCGAGAAAGATCAAATGGCGATGCCAGTAATGCTAATATCGATTGTGGACTAGTCTCACCATAGCCGCTGTGATGCTCGGCGTCAACGGTTCAATTGCATACTAGTAGGCTGGCCGAGGTGTGATGGATGATGTGATTGAAGCCTTCCCCCTCCCTCCCTCAGCCACCTGCAGGATTAATTTAGAACAATATACTAAGTACCTGCCGACCGGGTCATCATTTCGGGTCAGACTGCGCCGGAGTACACAGCACGGAGTACACAGGACATGAACCTGAGTCAAGGGGAAACACTGCTGGTAATATACCTAAAACCCCCCCCAAAGGGGAAATGAATATGAGGTTCACACGGGAGACCAGTACTTTTGCCTGCAGCAAAGTCAAAGCGGCTTCTCCACAGCCAAGGCCCACCAGCAGAGTTTTCACACGGCCCTTGCTCTAGAAACCGATCTAGAATCCTATATGGCGGTGAGGTGGTTCTAGTCGTCTTGACCGTGGGTGAAGTCGTGCGTGTGTGAGGATAAGGAATTGTAGACTGGCGAAGGGCATCTCAACATATCCTTGCAAGACGTGGCTGAAGCGGTAAAGGGAAAAGAAGATAGATAGACGGCAATGTAGCACACCTGCAAGTCAAACTGGCTCTTTTTTTTTTTTTTTTTTCTTTTGGGGGTAATTTCTGTTGTGTAACATAGGTCGGAGCTTGGAGGCTAGGGGGGAAAATGCAAAATGCAAAAAAATATTGACCAGACTGGGGCTCGATCCCAGGACCTTATGCGTGTTAAGCATACGTGATAACCAACTACACCATCCGGCCGATATATATTCTGCAGTCCTATTTAGATATATGAGGGAAGCCAAAGTAGCAAGCCACAAAAAGGGGCCCTTATGTACCTCAAACTCATCCCTTTGTATGTACGGTATGTACTAGTACATACCCCGTACATTGTTACATATTTTAGTACGTATAATACGTCCCACATTCTTAGTAGTTCCGTAGGCATTCATATTCCAGCCTGGATTGCCATAATTTATTCCCGTATCTGTCCCCAGGCGACCTGAATCCTGCATACTCAGCCCTGATGAAGAATTCCACTCAAAACAAAGCCACTGCACTTGACCTCTCGCTTGAATAGCCCACCCAGCTTTTCTTCTCAAGCAAGGGTGTACGTAAGTCTGTCTCATCCTCTGGCCTGCTCGTCCGCCCCCATTCCCATCAGCTGAAGAATTCATCGCGTAGTTGAAACGAGCGTTTATTGTGCGCGTGACTTCAGCCCTTACCCTGAGCCCTAGTGAGCAAAGCTAGACATGATTGAGACCCAGTGGCTACTAACGACCTACTAAGTCACTGCATAAGCGTCAATACAAGCCTAGTATTAAGCGCCCATCTGGCATCAACCCCGTACAGCAAAACGTACATCCGAACCTTGCAGATAGTGTCAGACTTACTGTAGAACAAAACAAAGACACCCCTCTCAGCTCCCATTCGCCGATCCAGAGAAGATCAAAGTACCTAAACTGGGGCTAGACCAAGATTTCCGACGAAATGAACACTCTTTCTAACCTGCATGCAGCTCTTCCGGCTTCCGCGACTTCAATTAGTTCGTATTCGACTACCCAACTAAGAGCGATAGACCGGGAAAAAAAAATGTAAAGTTACTGCACATCGTCATGGCTACAGCTGTGGCATGGTGTCTATGGTGTACCCCTCACAGTATTATTCACTCTTATAGGCGGTCCAGTATAGTGGAGTGGTACACTGGGCTCCCAGTTCTGACTGAACGTGCATATATACTAGATTGTCTCCACGCTAACTAACGTGGCCCAGAGAGCTGTAGTACTAGTGAGTAGTACTAACCTATCACCAACCAACCCTACCAGGTTCCCACGACCCCTCCTGATCCTTCTACTGAATGTATGACTATGCTTTATACATACGTGCGCCCAATAATGGATTTCCCAGCCCAAATGCCTCCACCTATTTTTTTTTACCATGGTTACTAGGGTGCACATACATAAATCTCCGACTTGTGGAGTTGAGATCGGCAAATCAGCACCTGACACGCTGGCGACGCCAAACTCGTTACAGGTGGATATGGCGTTCTTGTCATTGCATTGCGGGGCGTTATTGGTAAGTTGTTAATCTAACTATCGGATTGTTATCTGGTTACTACGTGACCTCGCTATACGAGAGAATTGATTTTTCTCCTGAAGGCAGACAGACACAATTGCCGCTATAGTCATGCTATGTACAAAGATGTAGAACTCCATAACGCTATACTTATATCCGTACTATATCCAGTTGTATATCACTATATTATCAAGCACATCAGCCAGATTGCTGAGTAGGTCTACTGGCATATTAGTATTATTATGCAACCATCGGCAGATCCGTGATTTTGTCACACCACCATATACTCCCCTTCGGCCCGTTTAGCCTGCATCACTCGGTGCCATCGGAATCCATGCGGCCTCACAATCGGTACTTCGAAAGGGAACGCTGACATTTTGTTATAGGGAGTAAAAGTATTGTCAAAGGCTGACGCCGCATCTTCAGATGCGCCACGGTATGTGCCATGTGGTGCACGATCAGTATTATCGCCAATATCGGTCGCGCAAGGGATTTCCGCCCATATCTTCTCCAGCAGATCTAGACATGAGAGGTTATTGAGAAATCCCGAATCTTTGGCAAGGTCCTTGCAGCGTTCTCCGATGAATATACGGTGCCTTTCAAGCACACACTCGGCACCAGTGATAAAAAGCGGCCATAATAGGTACACATCCGACTTAACCAATGAGATATGATGCATCGCACGGTGCACGAGTAATTGAATACGAGGATGGTTGGATGGCAAATCTGGATACGCAAGTCGTTCGGTGTAGAGTATTGCAGAATGACGGAATGATTCAGATATATGAAAGACGTCCTCGAGGTTTTGAGGCGCAACAGCGGCATGAGACGACGGGGATGAAGGTGGCGAGATATAAGCATCTGCCGTCCTCACTGTAGATGTGGGGACAGCACCAAAGTGTTGATTATCCTGGCGTGGGAGACGCCATGATTCAAGCTTTTGCCGTAACGAATACCACTCAGTCCAAAACGTTGGTGATGAGGGTCGCCTTGTAGCCTCGCTCGATTGTGGTGGATAGGGCAGCGGAATCGAATAGGTATCGCTGGCTATAGGTATATCCGACCTTAGAGAAGAAGGCGTGTAATAATACGTTATCGATGGTGGAGGCGCCGAAGTCGGAACAAATACATCCGCAAGCGCCGAAGTTTTGATATCGTGGTCTTGACTCAAAAGATTCAAACGACCGAGCTGCGCAATGAATTTGAATAAGCTAGGGTCGCAGCCTGCAAGACTTTCTAGCCCCCAGTCACCGTCTGAAACCGCGGCAATATCCAAGCAAGCACCGCGAAGCTGAGTTTCGCGATCATTGGTGGTAGCCGTCATTGAATCAAACCAGGTGAACACACGAATGAACCATTTCAACTCGTCCGATATCTTGGGCGAGCTGCGCATTCGGATAGCCAACAACTTCGTCACTCCAGCGAACTGAGTTTTGAATTCCGCGACGCCGGTATCACACATATGGAACAGGCAAAGAACCAGGAGTGTTGCAAGTACGGAATCTGACAGCCTTTCACATGGGTCGGCCAATTCTAGGTTTAAAGCTTTGACAGCCATACCTCGATGGTATTGCTCTTCTCGGGCAAATCCCTCCGGTCTTGAGACCCCGTATTCGTCTCGGAATGCCTCGTCGGTTAGGGCGCGATGGGCTAACGATGATAGACGTGCTGGAATGGAACGTTCCGTCGGCCTCATCCTCCGCTCATACCTTTGCCGTATGTTACTTGTAGATAACGTGGCAATAGCTTCTTGAAGCGACAAACTCTCCTGCGCTAGGCGTAGAAAATATGTGCGGAATGGGTTTGCTGGGCCATCGAAAGCAACGATCATAGGCGCTATAACTTCGGTATAGTAGCTAATTAGGTATCTGAGTCGTGGGGTACGTCCAACAGAGCGTGCTAGAAGTAGCTGAGATAGTGACGGTGAATGGCAGGTTTCCACGTGTAGAGGTGGACTCCCTGCACTTTCTTGATCCTCTGGTTCTTCTTCAACTACCTCTGTTGCTTCGATCTCCGGGGTACTCTCTGAGTGTGGCCATTGCGGTACCATTGATAGCATCTGTGTCTGACCAGACCACACATCTGTCGTGCCTATCGCATCTTGACAGCTTGTGGGTAAATCTGGACTCTTCTGGATGTGTGGCCGTACATTGAGATTCGGTATGCTTTTTGAAACATCTGTTTTGGGGGTACTCGTTTTACTCCACGGGCGATAGTGTACTAAGATTGGTGTTCCAGGGGCTCTTGGTTGAGCGTTAGAGGTGCTAGATCCCCGGATTATATTCCTACGGACTTCAGATCCTAATGGAGGCCGCTGCTGATCCCGAGACACAGGCGACGTCGTCGATGAAGTCGTGACCGTGTGGGACTGTGTAGAATTGTGAGGCGATGGCAATTTTGGCAGCGATTCGTGTGGGTTTGCTGCACAAGATGTTGTTGATGGCGTCGCAGCTGGTTGTGACCCGCTCACCGGAAGCGATAATCCCCTAAGCTTACCCCGGCTAGCAACGCCAACACCCCAGGTTAGTTTGGTCTTATAACCCGAGCATTCCCACCCATTATTCAGGCATTGAGAGCAATACGGGCGTCGTCGATCACAGGAGAGGCCTTGTCGGGCGCAAGTGAAGCAATCCTCCGCTGCGCCAGTAACGACAGTTCGTTTGCGTCTCTTCCTAGGGGCTTGGTCCGTGGCCGAGGTAGCTTTACGGGGTTGTGCTTTAGAAGCCGGCTCCATCTTAGGACCCGGCTGACCTGCTATCGCTATCGAACCGATGGTTTTGAATGGCTTAATTTGTCAGGAACAGGAGAGGCGGAATGGCGGAGAAGGCCCGCGTTGCGGGGTGCCATAGATGGATGATAGAGCGATCGACGAGCAACCGCTACGGTCAGGCAATTAAAGACGATATGAGCGAGAGAGCGAAAGGGAACGGAAAGAAGAAGAAAGAAACTCAATGAATCTGTAGTTACGAGCGGTTTAGCCCCAAAATACCAGCGACCTGAGTTGGGGGTGGTTCTGGGTTCGCCCCAGGATTGCTAACACGGCGGAATTAAAGACGGACGATAAGTGACGATCCCTGCGGCTTCGCCCGCCCTTTAATATCACCTAGTTTGATCGCAGAGCCGAAATGAAAGATTTTGCAGCTAACCAGGAAAAGACAAGTAATACCACTCCCTGTAAGTTTAATTCGGGAATTCTCGTCTCGGAAAGGTATCAATTAAAAAGCCCCAGTTCTATGACGACGCGAACCGAGTCTCAGCGTTTGCCACTTGTGCTCTAGTTTGGGACCTCAACTGCTAGTTAGTACTTGGCTTAGGTGTTATTTAAGGAATACGGCCAGTCTTGACAAACACTCACAGCCACAAAAAAAAGAAAAAAAAAAAAAAAAAAAAAAAAAAAAAAAAAAAAAAAAAAAAAAAAAAAAAAAAAAAAAAAAAAAAAAAAAAAAAAGGCACGGAAAGATGGTGGTATTATAGGGGGAGGAAAGAAGGAAAAGGATTGGTGTTCCATGGTCCGTACAGTATGCGAGATCGTTGTCATCATGTGCTGTCACGTGTGAAGTTTCCTGTGTTTTTCACCAAAATTGAAGCAATTCTTTTAGAGCAGTTCCCGATGCCCAGATCTGCCGGCAATACAAATCAAAGACCCACTTTCTAGCCTCCAAGGAAGGAACGTTGTTGGATACCAAGGAGGAATAAGAGCCGTTCACCTCCTGCAGAGTTTTGGGTCTTCGGACTTATGGAAACTCGGATTCATAGTTGAAAGTATCTTCCTGAGGGTCAATCAACAAGGATTCAGATTATCCTTTTTTTCGTTTTGGTAGTAGGTTTGGACCACTCTTTGTTTCTTTTTCTTTTCTGCCTTCTTTTTCTTCTTTTTCTTCTTTTTATACTGCTTCTTAGGCTCTACCAGATCTTCTTTGCTTTATCCCATAATTCACAGGGAATGCCTAGGCCCTTCCAGTGTTCCGATGGAGATACCTACCCACATATTATGTTATAATATCCATTCTAAAACTGGCATTGTTTGGTCCTCGGCCTATGAGCACTCGTTGATTGAAAAGAACCTACTCCGATAAGAGTTTCCAAGAGTCCCAAATTGATGGCTATACTCCATACTGGTAGAGCACCATTGAACCCTGATGGTCTCTTACGGAAAGAAGCTGCGAAGGAGTGGGGCCATGAGAAACTCTACTTAAATTATGCTCTTCTCGGGCTCGGGAATAAGGAGTAGCATAAGCGGAATACGAAGAAGGATCATTGCAAAACGTACCTTGTTTTTGCCACCGCCTTCCACACAGGGGCAGAACTGTTTTTTTTCTGAATTGCTTTTGTCTCAGGTCTAGTATACCACACCCCGTACATCAAGTTGAGAGACCCTGCATTGATCTGAGAACCAACCTACATTCAAGTCCACTGTCTTTCACCTTTTGAAGCTTCGACAATAGTTCTGGAATTCTCTGAGGCCTGTGAGTAACCTGTTCAGTGTGAATTGTTCGACGACGACTGCCTCAGCCATCTCGGATCGAACGTCTTCCGTGGGTCGCGCAGAAAGAGCCTCCTGATTTGTGTTGGACACGGTCGAATATTCGACTCGTTGCGGCCAACGTCGCCTGCCATGCCGACATTTTCCTTGAATTAAGACGGCTATTATCTGAGATCAGCGATTGAGGCTCTCGCATCAAGTATTGAGGCGGGTAGTGTTTGCATCACACCATTGGATCACATTGTAGATTATAACGGCATTTTCTGCCATCGATTGCAACCGACTTCCAAAAATAGCAATGTCAATCTTTCGGCCAGGCCGGCTGAGGACGGTCCTCACAGCAACGGCCGCATTAATTCTCATTTGTACTTTCTATCTATATTGGACTCCACCTCCGGCTTCGACGATTCCCAGCACTGCCTTTGAAGTTCCTCTTACCGAACGTCAGATTGCCTTTTGGAAGGTGTTGAGGTCAATCTTAGATGCCCATGCACCAAATTGCCCATCCCCCACGCTCCAGGTTTCTGTGAGCGCAACCCATTTCAATGCCACCACAGTTGATCCTCGTCCAGACCTGCTTGCGTTCGGTGAGAATGACTTAGACGTGCTGACAGAGGCACATGCGAATTATGTCAATGATATCAGGACAGCGAAAAAATTGCGCCCCGTTCATTCTCCCGGAACCCGAGGGTTAGTTACGACGGCCGGGGGGTCATACCTTCCCGTCTTTCTGTCGTCCTTGCGGATGCTACGCCGCACAGGCTCAACTTTGCCTGTGGAGGTGTACATGAAGGACGCAAGTGAGTATGAAAAAAAAATCTGCGACCAAGTCCTTCCAGATATGGGTGCGCGGTGCCTAATCCTCTCTGATGTTGTTGGCAAGGACGTCATTCAACATTACCAACTGAAGGTCTTTGCGGTCCTCTTTTCTTCCTTCGAGGAGATTATTTGGATGGATGCCGATTGCTTTCCGATGGATAACCCCGAGATATTGCTCAACCATGAACCTTTCACTTCCACTGGCTTGGTAACTTGGCCCGATTTCTGGGCGTCGTCGGTTTCCCCGGCATACTATAACATCTCCCAGCAGCCCATGCCCCCAATGACTGAACGGCAATCTTCGGAGACTGGTGTTTTTCTTGTCTCCAAAAAGACACATAGTCTCACACTGCTACTCGCTGCCTACTATAACTACTATGGGCCGTCGCATTACTTTCGATTATTGTCTCAGGGTGCGCCTGGTGAGGGCGATAAAGAGACGTTCCTGCAGGCTGCGACTGCAGTGGGTGAGCCTTTCTATGCGGTCAGCGAGAGAGTTCAAGCGCTCGGCCATCAGAATGCGGAAGGGCTTTCTGGCTCAGCGATGGCACAATCGGACCCTATTGGAGACCATGCGCTGACGAGTCAAGGCAAATGGCGAGTTCAGGACCCCTCAGTGGACAAGCCTCCTCGTGTATTTTTCATCCATGCCAACTATCCCAAGTTCAATCCTGCAGAGAATGTCTTTGGGTACCATTGGGAAACTACCCCTACCCTTCGACCTGATGGCACGGAGGGACGCGCATGGACTGCCCCTGAAGATGTTCTACGCAGATTTGGGATTGATATCGAGAAAGCCTACTGGGAAGAGATTAAATGGGTTAGCTGCAACCCTGATATCAAATTCAAAACGTGGGAAGATAAAACGGATGTGTGTGAGAATGTTGAAAGCTACTGGAACACCGTATTTTCGGAGCCACATGAGGAGGATCCTAAGTTCGTTGACGAAGGCTAAGTTGGTTCCCGAGGATACCATTTTCGGTCGGTCTGGATCCCACCTGCAGCCGCTACCCTTCGGATGCTGGCATATGTCACCTTTTTGACATGATCATTGCGTGATTGTGAATGCCTACCGAGAGCCCAAGGTACGCAACACGCTGTTTACGAGACAACGATACGGCTGATTACAAGATGTATATACATACCATCCATAATGTTGCGTAATAGCAGAGGATATAGAAATGGGCGTAAACTCGCGTGTTGATGGTGATTATTTCTCATTATTTCGTCAACTGGTACATGCTAAAATTACAAAAGATGCCCATACAAAGCAAACTTGCGTGCGAACAAACGTAACCCTTTGCAGTTACACCTTGGGTGTTAATTTATTTCTTGATACCCTTCTCCCTCAGTCTCTGCTCGTCTTCTTCCTGGAGCTCCTGGTCGATCTTGGCTCCCTTCGACGGCTCATTTCCATGCAGCTTGGCCTGGTCAGAAGCAAGTTAGCTCCAACCATATTTTAGCAATCATTCATCAAAGGGGGAAACATACCGGCTTAGTAGAGTCCTTCTTGCTAATCTCTGCCTCGGGGTCAACATCATGGTTGTGATGATGGCTGGGGTCAGGCTGCTTCTCACGAGCAGCGAGCTTGTTGGCGATGGAGCGGTTGTCCTCTGCATTCCAGTCAGCACTGGTCGAATAATAATGACGTCCCACCAATGGTGGGCAATAGGAAAAGAAAAGACCTACTTGAATCCAAGTTCTTATGGCTGTGTTTCTGGCCCTCATTGTAACGGTCCTGCTCATTAAGAACGGACTTGGGTAGATTGCGCTGGTCGCCTGCTTCGTAGAGACTGCGGTTGCCCACGCTCGATTGGCCTGCTGACATTTTGAACAATTGAGGTTCGATTGTAAAACTTTCAAAAAAGGAAGGAAGTAGCAGTGATGTTGAGTACTTGGGGATAGTTGGAATGAGAAAGCTGATTGAATTGAGTCGATAGTTGAGCTCAGGACGCTATTTTATATTGCCTTGTATACTATACTGTGATGTCATTGTTGAGCTCTCTGAGATCATAAAGTGGGGCGAATTACAACAATACTTGGAGGAGGAACTCCAGTTACGTTGGGCTTTCGTTCTGCAACTTGAGATCATTAAATCATAGATAGGGGCCTTTTTGGAGGTTTTGAATTTTTTTTTTTTTTTTTTTTTTTTTTTTTTTTTTTTTTTTTTTTTTTTTTTTTTTTTTTTTTTTTTTTTTTTTTTTTTTTCACTTTCTCATGGGCTGGGTTGGAGTGGGTTCGTTTTGGTGGTTGGTTTACGATCTATGAGATGAGACGAATATGGAATCGGAAGAAAATAATTCGGCATACTTTCTATGCTTTTTGCATGCTTCCGCGTTCCTTTCGTGCTACCAACCTTCCAACCAATTACTAACCACTACTAAGTTAGTAGTCTCTAGTACAAATCATGTGTCGATACTATACAGCCTGCATGAGACAGGTGTACTTGTATACTATTAGTGCTGGTAGTTTGAAGTGGGCACCACCATTGATCCTCAACAACTCATGTCCGATCTCGGTGCCCAAATCACAACTCCAATACAACAACAATCTCTCTACCATATCACGTAGTAGCCACACACGCATTTACCCTACTTGCAACCTCTCTAAACCAACATACCAACCCCAACCCCGCAAAATGTCATCATCATCAACAACAACAACCAACACCACCACCACCCCGCAACCAGACCCCCGCTACGTCCAACTCTTCCAGGATCTCTCAACCCGCTTTGCACAAACCTCTCTCCCCCCCGAAAAATGGTACATCCTCGCCATATCCACAATAGTAGCCAGCCCCGACCCGGAACGCTGTGACCAGCTCTACCTCCACCTAATCAACCAGGAGCCGTACAGCACACCGTCCGCCAGACAGGCACTGGTCCGTCGTCTCCGTGAAGCTCTCTTCAAAAGCATCATCATAGTGGGCGTGTGCAAGCCCATCGAAGCAATCCTAGCAATCAGCAAGTACGAACGCGACGAAGACAAAGACTACACCTTCACGCGGGAGGGCTGGCAATGTGACCAGGCCAACCATGACCGCGGTGTAGCCTGGCTGGAGAAGCTGTACGCACGCAATACGGCGGGGACGCTGGATTTCTTCCGCGCGCACAAGGACTTTGAGTGGCTGTCGAAGGAGATTACGTATGGACTGTTTTTGTCAGATCGCGGGGTTCTAGATGATCTCGATACGCAGATGGTAGTGTTGCCGGCTATTATGAGCCAGAATCTCAAGAATGAGACGCATTGGCATATTCGGGGCACGAGGAGGTTGGGGGTCAGCATGAAGGATGTCAAGGTAGTTTGGGAATGTATTCAACTCGTTGCGAAGTTTTATGGAGTCGTGTTGGATAAAGTGCCTACCGTTGAGGAGGTGGAAAGTGATGTTTGATTTTGGTTTGAGTATATAAAATAGACTTCTTGATGTTTGCATTAAATATTGGATTGTTTATGATAGAATGTGTTTTAGGCCACTTTGTGGCTTAGAGCTATTAATATCCTTCGCATTACCTGGGTGTTGATATTGGCCTATTTACTTACGTCTTTTTCAAGATATGATGGATTTATTTATTTATATACATACTTGGTTTAACCCCCGCGATAAAAAAAATGTACGGAAAAGGTTTAGCGAGAGCGGAGCAACTTTTATCGGCCGCAAATGAAGTCCAAAAAACGACGGGTTTCAACAAACCAATACCCCACGAATTGACCATACTCGCACGCCCAATCACCAGATTTGTCACAATGGGTAAACGCAAGGAGCTTAAGGATAACGATGTCGAAATGGGCGGTACTGACCCTCGCGTGGAAGGCGATGAGTCCGACGAGGTAAAAACACCACTTTCGCATACATTGTTAATTTTTCTTTCTTTCTTTCTTTCTTTGGGTGCTAAAGCTAATGATGATCGCAGGACATGGACATTGTGAATGTCGATTTCGAATGGTTCGATCCTCAGCCCATCGATTTCCACGGTCTTAAGGTCCTCCTTCGCCAGCTCTTCGACTCCGATGCCCAGCTCTTCGACATGTCCGCTTTGTCGGACATGATCCTCGCGCAACCGTTGCTCGGATCGACGGTCAAGGTAGACGGTAACGAGTCGGATCCGTATGCCTTCTTGACCGTGCTCAACCTCCAGGAACACAAGGTACGCTTCGCAGACGGGACCAACCCTAACCCCCATCCCCCTCCTCGATCACGACCGAGAATAGGTATGGCTTGCTAATACCCAGAACAGGATAAGCCCGTTATCAAGGACTTGATATCCTACCTGCAGCGTAAAGCATCATCGAACCCCGACCTCGCCCCGCTCTCCCAGCTTCTCTCTCAAACGCCCGTTCCTCCCATCGGATTGATTCTTACCGAGCGATTGATCAACATGCCCGCCGAAGTGGTTCCCCCGATGTACACTATGCTGATGGAGGAGATTGCGTGGGCTATTCAGGACAAGGAGCCCTACAAGTTCTCGCATTACCTGATTGTGTCCAAGACTTATGAGGAGGTTGAGTCGAAGTTGGATATGGAGGATGCCCGGCCGCAAAAGAAAAAGAAGAAGTCGAGTGGTAAGGCTGAAAGGTTCTACTTCCACCCTGAGGATGAGATTCTGGAGAAGCACACGCGGTGCTTCGGGTCTATCGAGTACACACATAAGCGTGATGAGGGACATTCGGATTCCAAGCGCGCGTTCCAGGAACTGGGCATCAGTATCAATGGAAGTCTGATGCTGTTCGATGGGGATAAACTTGAGGGTGCGATCAACGAGATGAAGGCGTTCTTGCAGCCCCCGGTATGAGCTTGATGGTTACGGCATGGTTTATGATGTTAGAAAAAAGTTGTTCGGCTCTTTGTCCATAGCGTATCTATGTCTAGTTTTTGAAAATATATTAATCGCTCTATGCTTTCCGTTTTCTTGTTTTCAGGTATGTCATGCGCTTATGGCTGGTTCTATCTTCGTAAATCTTGATCCATCATTCATCTACTCCCATTGGGTTCCCTTCAGGCGTTGCATAAGATATTCAACCTCTACGACCTTAGTCAAGGGGATGACATATTCCTGGACGGGATTAGCAAGTCGCTAGCTAATGAGGGCGAGGGCAAGCAGGTCTCACCTTGTACATGGCAACCACGGCTTCCACGTTGATCTTGGAGCCAGTCTCGGTCGGGAATGCGGGATCAGTTCCGTAAGTCTTCGCCTTCAGTGCCAGTCTCTCCAGCACCTTCCGCTCGACCTTCGCATCGGTAATAGCATCATCAATTCCGGCCCGGTCACTCGCTTTGATCATCTTGACGAAGCGCTCCGGCTCCTTCTGGAACTTCGACTCGGCCACGAACTTGCCGAAGTGAATGCGCCGAGACAGCGCCTGCAGACAGCTCACGTCGGCGGTCGCAGCTGACCCATAGTTCTCCTGCGTCTCACCGCGATCCTCCCGTCCGAATTTCGGACAGACCGCCGGAAGAATATCCTCGATGTAGCGCTGTTTGATGATATCATTGACGTTCACGTCGTTGTCGTGGAGGATCTTGGGATACTCCAGCGGCGCTAGAATAGGCTCTTCGAGGACATCCGGGAAGAAAGGGTATTCATCCGGGGACTGGTAGCGGCGCACGCGCGACTGGATACGCTCCTGCTCGCGGAGCAGATAATCCATCAGAGGGATATCATCGGGGATCTTGACGCCGCCGGGGACGTAAACGGGCTTGTTGAGGGGGAATTGGACGCGCTCGATCAGGTGGAAGGTGATGGTATCTTCGAGACGGCTGTAGTATTACACATGATTAGTTCAGGGATGCCACAGGGATTTCGGAATTCTGTGGTCGTTTGGTGTCTGGTCTAGAAGGAGCCGTGCGAGTGCGGGGCAAAAGTGTAAGCGTTGCAACTTACATTAATTGAAACCGAATATTGGCTAGATCCAGGGCCTTGGAGGCATCTGAAAGATCAATGGCTGTGTCCATGGCTTTTATTGTGCTGCCTTTGTGTTTTCTCCTCGTAGTTGGTTGTGGTTTAAATTTCTCGTTCGTTCTGTTTCCGACAAGAAGAGCCACTGACTCCTGCGGGGCCCCGATTGCGCAGTAGGGGATTTGGTCGTTAGTTGAGGGAGGAGTATACCTGGTACTAGTACTACGGGTCGCAACCCTTCCAAGATTTTTTCAAGACTTCAAAGGCCGAAGCCAGTTCGGCTCATGGCAGTTACTCATCATTGGGGGGTCTCTTCTTGAACCAAACTGGTCAATATCAGTGATTTTCGGGCAGGGAGGACTCTTTAGGACCCTTCCTATACCGGAGCACTCCGAGTCCAGAAGCCTGAACCTCAGCGCCAGCGTCAACTCTGGGAAAAGCGCTAAGCCGCGGCCCTGGTCCATCTTTTCCGCAGACAAGAACATGGAAGGAGGAAACCACCCAGAACGCCAACCAACCGCATCGCATTACCAAGGATAATATGTTGATCTCCCAGTGGTCATCCTGAAATGGTCCTCTGGCTGACGCTGTCATGTGGTAATTTTCGTGGGCAGGTGGCCGCAAAGTCTAGATTTCAGTACTTACGGTATTACAACTTATAAGGCCAAGCAATTAAGTAGTAGATTAAGACTGGGAACAAAAAAAAATTATGATTCGGACGAAGTTGCATACCCACAAAAATCGATCCTAAAGATCTTCTTCCAGAAAGCGCACAACCACTCACTTCTCGTTTTATCGACGACGACTTTCATGTGCTACGGTGATTAGTCCGCGGTAATATTACGGTACATACTTCAGGCTCCGGCAACGCGGTAATTCATCGCGTGCAGCTCCAGCTGAAAGTTCTCTTCTTTCCAGAGAGCCGAAAAATAGAGCAAGTACACTGCCGACCGACTCTTCTCGACCTGCCCTACTTTGCCCTCCCCCCACCCCTTATCCAGACTTTCCGCATGGGCTTTTAGCCGCCGATAACTCCTCAGGTCGGGTGATATGGACAAACACCGCCGCGATGAGTCGCCTTCTGGTCTGTCAGATATTGTCGAGCATGACGGTCTTCTAGGGACCGGCCTGACGGTAAGTCCCTACGGACCTCGATCTCTTCCTACTCTCTCAAGTCGCCCAATGATCCGCTGATGGACGCTTCCGGTACCCAGACCAGACATATCGAGGCCTTCGGGAGGAAAGTAACGTCGACAGCCGGGCATTTAATAGGCCCTACGGTTGACGGAAATCCCGCCCACTACCACAATGCCATGGCGGATATTCAGCGCGAGCTACGGCGGCCCAATACGCAGCGCAAGGTATTCGCCTTGACCCAAACTACGCCGACAGATCTTGTCCGCTCCAAACTGTCGACGTCCGAAATCCAATCGCGAGCTCTCTCCTCTCTCCCCGACGACCTTCTTGCGAACATCCCCGAAGACAGCAGCTCCTACTCCCTGTTTGAAGGCTTCCAGGCCTCCCAAGACGATATCGAATATAGAAAGGCCCATCGACGGCGCACGTCCAAATCGAAGAAATTGTTGAAAGATGGCGAAAATAGGGCGGCCCTTCCGTCCGGCCCGGCGGACTTGAAGAAGGAACGGGATCTATTAAGTCGCCGCATGGAATTGATGGGAGTGCGCAAAAATATGTGTAGCTCGGAGATACATGACATAGACAACAAGATCGCAAATCTTCATAACATGCGCAAAATTGTTTTGGATCGGTTGGCTGGCCTAGAGATGGAGGAGGCGGAATTGGAGCACGAATGTGGGTGGGCTTGGCTTGAGCATCGCAGTTTGATTCTGACTTTGGAAAACAGTGACCGAGCTCGAAAATAAACTGGAGGATATTGAAGAGGATACGACGGAGGCTTCCGCTGGTGTGATCACACCGAAATCATCCGTAAAGGATGACTCGGTGGCCTCGGAGGACCCAGCCATGGACGCATCATTCATGTCGGAATCAATCTATCAAAAGATTCCATCGCCGAAGAGCCTGAAGCACAAATCAAAAAGTACGCCTCTCTAGTTCGCTTCTATTGGGCTATTGGCTAACCCTTCTAGGAAAACGGTCTATGCCTGTTTTACACGAGCACTTCACCCCTGGATCCTTGATTAAAGAGATGGAAGCGCACACCGATATGGTGACTGCCATTGATTTTGACTTTCCTTTCGGCACAATGATTACCGCCGCGTTAGATGATACCGTGCGAGTTTGGGATCTCAATATCGGAAGGTGTACTGGGTTTCTGGAAGGACATAACGCTTCAGTTCGATGCCTTCAGATTGAGGACAACATTGTGGCTACCGGTTCTATGGATGCCTCGGTCAAGCTGTGGGATCTGAGTCGCGCCCGCTCAAGACCCCGGAGCAGCCGCATTAACAAGCAGGAGGACGAGGAAGATGCTGCGGATGACGCTTCCCAAGCATCCCATTCAACAACGCTAGAGGATTGCCACGTATTTTCACTAGATTCCCACGTCGGTGAAGTGACAGCGCTCCATTTCCGAGGTGACAACTTGATCTCCGGCTCGGCCGATAAGACCCTGCGCCAATGGGATCTCGTTAAAGGACGCTGTGTACAGACATTAGATGTTCTTTGGGCTGCAGCTCAAGCGGAGACATTGAATGGAGACAGCACATGGCGACCGTCCGGACGCATACCAGACGCATCGGCAGACTTTGTGGGGGCGCTTCAATGTTTCGATGCCGCCCTGGCTTGCGGTACCGCTGACGGCATGGTGCGTCTGTGGGATCTGCGCAGTGGCCAAGTTCATCGTAGTCTTGTTGGCCACACCGGCCCTGTTACATGCTTACAATTTGATGATGTGCATCTTGTGACGGGAAGTATGGACCGTAGCATTCGGGTATGTTGCATGCTGACCCCGTGAGGATAAGTAAACCATTACTGACACGATTTAGATCTGGGATCTCCGAATGGGATCTATCTACGACGCATTCGCTTACGACAAACCCGTTACCAGCATGATGTTCGACGCGAAACGAATTGTGGCTGCCGCGGGAGAGGGCGTGGTGAAAGTCTACGATAAGGCGGATGGCAACCACTGGGACTGTGGTGCCGGCGTTGGTATAGATGAAGAAGGCCCTCTGCCCGCTACCGTTGAGCGAGTGCGCCTCAAGGACGGATTTCTCATTGAAGGTCGCAAGGACGGTATCGTTGGCGCGTGGACGTGTTAGAAATGATCGCATGAGGCATTGGCTTTCAGGTATATTTGGATGTACATGCAAGCATTCGCCAGCATGTTTCCTGCGAAGTCTCAAGAGCGTCTTGAATGTGTATATTATAGGTCAGCAGTGTTCTAGAAGCGAAATAAAGCTGTCCAGGACCGACAGCATTGTAAAATGTCTTTGTGAAGCGATCGTGTCATGAACATCAAGGATTGAGTATGGCCTACAGACAAATGAGATTAAATGAGAAAATAATAAAGACACTAGAACAAAGGTACAAATCGCTGGCAACTGGTCAATACCACTGTACTGACGATTACATGTCTGGTCGCCGTAATAAATTTGGGTGGGGCGACAGGTCACGCTTTACTGCATCAGGGATTCTACTGGAAAGTCGGGTTGCAGCGCATACCAAATACTTGCTCGGACTTCACAGCATCGTCAACACCGTAAATTTAGCGTGGATTACACCAAAACGCGTGCTGGAATGGTCGCAAAGCACTACAAACTTGATTGTGGGTTTTCAGATCTCCGTTAATCCGCTGTATGGTCTGCAAACTGCGTGCTGGTGTTAATCCATCTGTAATCTCCGCCCGCGTCACATCCGCGCGCCGTGTTCCTTTCTTGTGAATGCAAGCGAGGCTTTATCATCCACTGCCTCGAGATCTCAACTAAGCAGTTTCTTTGGCCTCTTTAATCTCCTTTATTTCGAAGAAGCTAAAGGGGTTCGCTGTGTGGGCAGCTCCTCCTGCCGCGCTTGTGGTGAGCCTTACTTCACGACGAAAATTCCCTCGAGACGGCGACTCGGGCGACATTCTAGATCTTGCTTTCGCATAGATATGGGATACTTGCTAAACAACTACCCACTGAGCTGCCAATTATTATTTCACACCCTCTGACTAGTTTCAGAACCGTCGTTCAGGGTCAAGATAGTATTGCTGTACCCCACAGGTGTGAATGCGACAGCTTTCGAAGGGCTTACTGTAAGTATATGCTACGCTTTCTCTCAAATCTCAAGGACACTGAAGCTTTTACGGCGAATACCTACTTTTCATTTCATCCCATCTTATCTAACATTGCTCTCAGGGAAGTTGCCTTACGTTGATTCTCGACACGAAATAGACGTTTTGTCTTTAATAGGAGACCGTTAGCATGCCTCCCAAGCGCGCTTCTACTCGGCGTGTCGGAGCTGTGGCCGGGACCTCTGACCGTGGGACTCCTTCGTATATCCCTAACATGACAAGCCCAGATGCGAGGAATCCTACCTTGTCTAATATACCGACCAAGCAATCGTTCGCCTACGGTTCATCAACAATACCAACTCTTCCCCGTGAGCTTGCGGCAAAGCCGAAGATGAATCTGGCTGAAATGGCCACTGATATCGATGAAGGCCGCAGAGCTGCCCAAGATCGAGACCTTGACAGATCTCACATTAACACGCGCGCACGAAGGGAATCTGTTTCTGCAGGCTTATCCCCTGTTCGACGAAGCCGGCGTGAGCCAACTCCAGATCAGCTGCAGTTGCTCGATTCGTTACGTGAAGCCACTTTGTCCCCTAATTTCAACGGTCAAGACGTGTCAAACCATGCAGGGCAATCTACTCCTACCCCCACTCCTCCTATTCCACACAGTCTGTCCACAGCATCCAGCCCTGCTACCGAGTCTCTCACGAACCCCAAATACCCTGTCTTGACTACCGACCAACTTTATCCGTCCCCACTTCTACGATATGGATCGCCTACTCGGAATGCAGTCTCCTTGAGCTCACCCAACTTTGCAACCTCTGTCGACAATGAATCAGTCATCTCATGGAACATAGAGCGTGATATCCATGAGGACGACCTGCAACGGACACGACCTAATGGCTATCTGGATGGACCGCATGGAAAGAATATTACCGCTCCTCCCCGCCGGTTTTCCGGCTTTGCGTTTGCCCAGGAGCCTATTGAGGAAGTCGACGAACCGACTACCCAGCTCTCCATATCTAAATCACGCTCTCCTGAAGCTGTGACAGCTGATATTCAGCCTAAACCGGAACCGCTGTCGGAATCCGAAATAGCGCCATCGCCCCAGTCCACACCCCCCTCACCCGAGTCCACGCCCTCGCCAGAGCCCGAGCCGGTAAGGGAGCCCGAGCCCGAGCCCGAGCCCGAACCTGAGCGAGAACCCACGCCCCCTTTTGTGCCCGCCCCAGCGCCTAAAATCGCATCCAAACCAAAACTTTCTTCCGCTCCTACTAGGACGATTATCCCCAGCAATCCTATTCGGGAAATTTCATTTGATGACAGCACGTATGAGAACCCGTCCCCGTTACGAGAACGTGTCAAAAGCAATGTGCGTTCAGTGGGGAAAGCTGCAATGGGTTTCCAGAAAGGCTTGCACGTCAAGACAATCACTCTGGCGGTACTAGCAGCAGCAGCATCTATCCTCACCGCATTGTTTTTTGGTAGCCAGATCTCCAGCATTTCCTCCCGAATTGGCTCGCGCCTTCCATTATATGGAAGCCCTTTTCGCGATTTGAATGTAACTGCGTTGCAAGCAGTCCATGGTCTTTCTAACCAAGTGGTGCGCCTTGGAGAAGAAGTGTCCACGCTGTCTAAGGAGGTGGATGTCATTAAGTCCGAAGTTGAACATGCGCCTGCTCCCACTACTATTGTCCAACCAATCCCAGCTCAGCAGGAGACTCCGAAAACCAATTTTCTATCCATAGGCATGGGCGTTCTTGTCGATCCATACCACACAAGCCCCACATCTGGGCGGTCTGCAGGCTTCTTGCAGAAGCTCCAGTCTCGATTTCTGTCTGGTAGCCCGCAACAACAGCCGGAGCCTCCCCTTGCAGCTTTGACTCCCTGGCAGGATGTGGGAGAATGTTGGTGTAGCAAGCCTCGCTCTGGTATGTCTCAGCTTGCACTGCATCTGGGGCGTGAAATTGTACCAGAGGAAGTGGTTGTAGAGCACATACCGATGGGGGCAAGCATCCGGCCAGAGGTTGCGCCTCGGAATATGGAGCTATGGGCTCAATTCCAGATCGTCCATGAATCAGACTCCGACTCGCCCCCGTCCTCTCCCGTCACGCCACGCAAATCTGGGATGCTATCTGAGCAGCTTTCCCTCCACAGCCACATCATTGATACCCTACGGTTGGCATATAAAGGCGAACCCGAGGGCGCATATGCGAACGACGAACTCCTGGGACCTTCGTTCTATCGTGTTGGACAGTGGACTTACGATCTCCATGCCTCGAACCATATCCAGAAGTTCGAGTTAGACGCTATCATCGATGTCCCCGCGATCCGAGTAAACAAGGTAGCGTTCCGGGTCAAGTCGAACTGGGGTGGAAACGATACATGTCTGTATCGGGTGAAACTATACGGCCACATATAGGTGGCTATAGTCTACTTGTTCTTTTCTTTTTCTCCATTTCTAGTTTTGATAGCAGGTGCTTCGCTTTTTAAGAGGGCAAAAGCGGTATTATGGTTCCTGCTAGTCGGTCGTCCCATACCTCTCGATCTGCAATTCGACTCTATTATCATGAAATCTGGCCCAGGACACGATGGTCAACGGAACGATTCGCTTGCTTTGATATACCTGTTCGTTCTTTTGGATGCATAGCACGGCACGGAAGGGGGAAGGGGCGTTACGGTCTACTTCGAGATATCCAGCTCAATTCTTAGTATCTGCATTTTAGTATAATAAATAGACAGTGACCTCAGTCCATGGCTGATAGGAATGTAACCCCCGTAAAACCAACTGACCACCTACCCATCCCATCCCATCATCATCATCGTCATCACCTAAAACAAAAACAAACAAACAAAAACAGCCATCTACAACTCAACAGACGCATCCGAATCCACAGTCGACGGCCCCTTTTTAACCATCATCGTAAGAATTTCATAAAGCACGTCCGCCGCAGCCCTACCCCAAAGTTCAACCCGTTAGCAAAAACTCTCCAAAAGCAGCAACAACCAAAGAAATAAAGAAATAATTCCAGAAAGACAAGACAAGACAAGACAAGACGTACATAGTCGACAGCTCCGCATTAGTATCATAAGCCGGCGCAACCTCCACGATATCCGCCCCGATGAGATTCAACCCATCCAGACCACGGATGATGGTGCGCAGTTCACGGGTAGACCAACCACCTGTTTCGGGGGTGCCAGTTGCAGGGGCATCTATATTGTAAAAAAGACACACACACATATATATTAATTAGTATATATCCTGTTATATCATTGCGTTCTTGGGATGTGCATTATGAGAGACAGAGACAAGGGCAGTGGGTTTGGATGAGTAAGTAAGGACTGGTAGTTAATAAATGTGCGAGGTTCGAAAGGGTAGGGCTTACAGGCTGGGTCAAGGGTGTCGATATCGATGGATAGATAGACGGGGTTCTTGGTACCCACGCGATCGCGGATCCGTTTGATGATCCCGTCCGTGCCTGGGGGTTTGTTAGTTGTGTGATCTGTGAGCTTTGGCTTCTTCTTCTTTCTTCTTCTTCTTCTTCTTCTTGTTGTTGTTGTTGTTGTTGTTGTTGTTGTTGTTGTGGATGAGAGAAGATGGGGGAAAAGGGATGATGATGATGACCTTACCGATGGTATCTATCTCTCTCGCCTCGACGATTTCAAATCCACAGTATCCATCATTTTCATAGTCCGACGGTCCGGACAGGGTAGTCCGGATCCCAGCATGGATGTTCGTGTCGTTCTTAAGGAGGCCTTCCATTGCTGCATGGTAGAAGTACGTGCCGTGGTTCACGGAGGCGACCTGGCTAGGGGAGCCGCCGAAGACCTTTGGTTTCCAGGAGTCGCTGGGGTGTCAATTCCATTAGTTCAGGTGTTCCCCAATAATGACCTAGGGAATATGGGGAAGATGACATACAGGTGGCTGTCAAAGTGAATGACACTGACGGGCCCGTAGGCCTTATTGATACTGCGCAGCAGGGGCAGAGTGATGGTGTGGTCGCCTCCTAGGGTGATGACGCGGGGCAGGGTCTTGCCTGCGCGGGAGAGACCATATTCATTTGCATCGGTGAAGGGCTTGCGCATCAGGATGCTGTTGTGGCCTTCTTCGATTTGTTGGATTGCCCAGGCGTTGTCGTAGCTTGGTTCGTTAACTTATGTATCTCAGGGTTTAGTGGGGTTGGGGCATGCATACGAAGTGACGGGGATGTCGCCGCAGTCTATGACTTTGAGATCGCTCACGAAGGGGTTGGCTTGTAGGGGGACGTTGTAGCCGCCGCTGGAAGGTAGATTTGTTAATTCTGATCGCCGTGGGTGATGGGTGAGTGGGCCGAATATACTAGAGATTGAGACGGCGAGAGCCTTGTCTGATGCCGCTGGGACCGAATCGAGCACCGGGTCTGTAGGAGGTGCCGGTATCGAAGGGGGCACCTGTGATTGCATTAGTTATGTCTGGGAGGAAACAGCGGAAGTTGGCGCTCTGGTCATACCTATGAATGCAATATCGTACTTCTCATCCTCGCTGGAGAGACAGGGGAAGTAAGGCAAACGAGCAAATGTCGAAATCCCTGAGAAGACCGAGTCGGCCTGACACTGTCAGTCTGGGCGCATACAACGCATAGAGAGCAGCTGCATACATACCTGCGTGCCACCGTCTCCGGGCAAGGTATTATACCACAGTCTCTGGTGCGGACCGGACATAGGGGTCTGCTGCTTGCTGTGGGCAGAAGCCACAGTCGCCAAAGCGAGAAGGCTCACGGTTGTGACGAGCATGTTTGCACTGATATTTGATAAGACTGTGAAGAGAGAAGGGCAGATTGAATACTGATTTGATTGGAATATGGGGATCTAATTGCTAGTATGCTGAACGGAACCAAAGTGGTATTTATGTGACCCTTCACGGCAATCATCGACTCCGTTTCCCCAGATCACTTGCCCCTCGCCTACATCTGACCAACTAAAGCCCTTGCAAACGTATACCCTTTGCTTTGCCGACTTCTTTCTGTGCAATGCTCGAGGTCAGGTAATCACCATCTGCGTCTCGGGATCCATAGACGGACCAACCAAACACAACTAAACCAGGGCAGGGACAGAGGAAAGGCATCGATAAACCTTTGCGATTCAGGTTTGGATAGGGTCAATGAGACCCAGTTGGCATCTGCTCCACTCCCTACAACTTCCTACTTTGGAGGCCACTGGAGGCGGGATAAGTCTGAGCATTTATTCATCTGTAGTTGAACTCGGCGCCGGATGCAAGGGTTGCACATCACTTGCCCGAAACGGCAAATTTGAGGAGAAGATACACGAGAAAGCCATCATGATGCAAGCCGAGGAAGGCAAGTTGGATTTAGTCAAGGTTACTGGAGCTGTTAGTGGACGTTGGCTATCGCTTCTTATCGCCATCATGCGTCAATCTTTCGCATGAGTGGACGCTCGGCATCTTATCAATGCGCCACGAACTTCTAGAACGTCTGGTCTGTCCTCGGAGAAAGTGACGTTCTTCTTTGTTCCTATCCTATACTCCTATCCTATACTAACTCCTCTACATGCCATCCTCCAATCGCTCATGCACATCCATCCGCGAAAACGCCTTATCCACCTCCTGTCCCCAATTGCTCAATGCCACGATCATCCACTCCAACGCCCCCACTAGATACAAGGCAATGCACTGTCCCACCCACAAGCCCTTGAGGCCCCAGCCATGAAATGCCAGCCAAATGCCGAGCGGCAGCGCGCCACAGTAGTAGCTAACTAGGTTGACCAGCGCTCCAATATGCTGTCGACCCATCCCGCGGAGACTGCCCCCGCAGCTGCCATTCACGCCATCTGCAATCTGGAATAGTGCAACATACGGCAGGACTTCCGCGGCTAGGCGCACAACTCGCTCGTCCGAGTTGAAGATCTTCGCAAAATTATGCCGTGTGCCCATGAGCACCGCCAGTACGACCCCGCCGAGGAGAATGCTGAGCCAGGCGGCCGTATGCGCTGCTTTGGCTGCTCCCGGCGCGTTCCGAGAGCCCAGGAGGTTGCCCACTCGTGCCGACGTGGCGACACCCACTCCAAATGGAATCGTGTTGAGCACTTGATCGGCGGTCATGATAACGCTTTGTGCGGCCAATGCCATCGTTCCCAGCCGGCCTGCTGCCAGGGCCACAATCTCGAATGCCCACCATTCCGTGCCGATATGAATGATCCCTAGGAAGGCTAGGCGCACAAAAGTCCCCAGGTTCTGGAACGCCTCTCGCGACCATCCGCCCCAGCACTCGGACCCGGCAATGAGGCAAGTATAGAGAACTAACATGAGGAAGGACAACCAGTATGAAATGCCAGTGGCAAATGGCGCTCCAAGTAAGCCCATTTCAAAGGTGTAACAGCATAGATAGTTGAGAAGGGCATTGAAGGGAGATGTAATCATTAACACATATGTTCCTGGACGCATGATGCCTGGGAAACAACGAAGTCAGTGATTGAGGCCAGAGATTGGTACAATCAGTTGGATCTCACCTTGAGCTTGCAGATACTTCTTCATCACTTCGAAGTAGATATATCCCAAACCACCGGGGATCAAACAGGTTAAGAATCTGGCACTGTCCCTAGACAGCCGTGGATCCTGGCCCAAAAGCAGGAAGACGGGTTCAGAGCATGCCCAGAGGATGGCAACGGGGATGTAGAAAAGACTCAGAACGAAGAACGCCCTCTGTAACAAGATCCCAAGATCATGCTTATCTGCGCTTCCCGTGAACGTTGACGAGGCCAACGTATCAAGTGCCGTTGTACCGCCCAACGCGATCATCCACCCGGTGATCATCGCGAACATCAAGGAAAACGCAGCTGTGGCCAGGTTCTCGGGCGACGAGCGTCCGACTATCAACACGGACACTGTTTGCAAACTGTTCTGTAGCGTATACGCCAGTATCACGGGGATAGAACCCTTGAACAGAATCCAGAGTTCAGAGAGGTACTGTCTCCAGCCCTCATCGCCAGGGTTATAGTTTCCATAGCGCTCTGGATATTCCGGACTGTCAATATCGGTTGGTTTAGGGAGGAGAGAGGTATATTCCATAGGCTCTTCTTCGGAATGAGGCGTGTCGCCATGACGAGGAGAATGTTGACGATACATCTTCGACAGACAGGGGAAATAATAAAACCGGCTCACCGATACTGTACGAGTGAGGGATTCTCTATATTTGAGGTGAACCGAGTCACAAGTTCTATTTTACATGTTGCATCAACACACCTTGCAGGCTGCTGAAACTATCGACCATGTTTGGTAAGGGCTGAATACCCAAGTGGATCAGACATAATGATAAAAGCCTCATACGAATGGGGACAAAAAAGCATTTACCAATTATAGTTTCGAAAGCAATACATCAAAATGAACACAGATCTTGGGACCATGATGTAGTCGGACTTGACCCACATAACCCAGACTGGGGCAGTCATTCATTGCCGAGATCACGATAAAAGATGCATGATTCTATGTAGTAACTCGTCCCTTATCAGTACTCCTGCATCTCCCTGCAGGTCGCCGCCATTCATTCATTTTCTCCAAACAAATTCCCGATTAGGAAACGATCGCACCCCAGATTTGCAACAGCCCATTTCGTATCGCTATCGGGCTGTATATCTCGCAGACAATCATCGTACGAATTGTCAAAGCCAACTGGCTAGCAATGCTGATCTCTCAGTGTCGGGCTTTTAGCGGCCAATTGCATGCATCTTCTATCGAAAGTATCCCGGCGAGTAAGGAATCGATAAAGACTATAATGAAGTCAGGGTTGGAATATTAGCCCCTATACATCCATAGTAATGTTTAGAGAATAGACAGGCCTTCAGCTGATCTACAATAGTTACTCGGGATTATACTAAACGCAAAGGCATAGCATAGCTTTGCTTACTCTTGACAGTCAGTCTCGTATATAACTTAAGAAATGGAAGGGGAAAAGAAAAATAAAGATCGGTTGTAACCGTCTAGGCCATTCCCTCGGAAGTTAACGTGTGCTAGTGGTTGTTGCCAAACCCTAATTCATGGCTGACGAGATAAGGTATGCTTTTGATATGTCTCGGGAGTCTGATTCGATGGTTCTTTTGCAATGTTGAACGTTAGTACTCTAATCCTGGTTCTTATGCAAGCATTTGTATGGGGTATGTTACGGCTTCTGGCGAGGAGGTCTTGCGTTGTGTGTCTATTGTGTAGTATATATATTATAGTAGAACTATACTCTGATTATAACTTAACATGCCCCCAAATGCCTGTCCATTATCATACTTGAGTCTTGAGTCTAGCTATGGAAGAGGAAAAGAAGAAAGACTCCATCTCCCCCAGCTATATGGAGACCACCATAGTGGCTCACGACGACGAGAAATGCCCACCCGACCACTCCAAGAGTCTCAGGCAAGATGGCGCCAGAGTCCATCCCCCGCCGACCTTGGATCCCCTGGATCCATTGAATTGGTCTGGGGCTCAGAAGCATTCTATTCTGGGAATCGTCATGCTGAAGTATATACATATATATATATATATATACTGCGTGTTGTGTGCCTTGATAAATAGTCGAACCGGGAAGCGCTGACTACTCAATCCAGATACTTCCTTTTCACTTATATCACGACCACGACCGTCCCTTCTTTCCCGGAGATCCAGTCCATGTTTAATATCAACTACTCGCAGGTCAACTGGACCGTGGCTATCCCTGCACTGGGATTGTCTGTGGGTCCGCTGTTTTGGTCTTCATTGAGCGATATCTACGGACGTCGGGTCGTCTTCATTCTAGGGACGACTATCTCGTTGGTAGCTACTGTTGGGGCGGCAGTGGCTAACACCTATGGAGGGTATATGACTGCTCGGTTCTTTCAAGGGTTTGGTGTCGGCCCGGGTTCGACGGTGGGCATGGCTGTGGGTAAGTATGCATAACACGCTTCAATGTTGTGTCTTGGCAAGGGTGCTGATGAAGAGAGTCAACGATCTTTTCTATGATTACGAACGCGGACAGAAACTAGGGCTATGGGTGCTGGCCATCGACTCGGGACTCCTTCTTGGCCCGACCTGTACGCCCTCCTCTCCCCCTCTGTATCAGCGGCTTAGTGGGCATGCTGACGTTATGTTCTTCAGTCGGTGGGTTTCTCGACCTCGTGAGCGCTGCATGGATCAATTGGTTCAATGCTATTCTCTTTGCTGTCCTGCTGCTCCTCGAACTCTTCTGTATGCCCGAGACCCTCTACCCACGCACCCGCATGCTCCAGCATATGCCTAAAGATCCCTCTCCTTGGTCTACGGATATTGAACAAACCCCAGAGAAGTGCGAGTCGCCATCAAAAGCAGCATTGCAGGATCCTGAGACAGATGCGATACCTCGGACAAAAGCTCTTAAATTCTTCAACCTCCGACCTATCCCCGGCCTACGCCATCCAACACCTTGGGATGCAACTGTACGGTTCTTTCTTACATTTCAATTCCCGGCAGTGGTCTTCGCTGTGCTTGGGTACTCGTTTCTATGGTACTGGTGGGTGTTATCTGTGATTACGATGGTACCAGCCGCGTATGCGACGTATTCGCCGCTGATCCAGGGTCTGTTATTTCTGGGACTATTCATCGGGGCGCTAGTGTCGGAGGTGTGCTGCTCCGGGCGACTCAGCGATTATATCATTAAGCGGTTAGCACGGAAAAACGAGGGTGTGCGAGTCCCGGAGATGAGGCTATGGCTGGCCTACCCAGCCATTCTGATCACTGCAGGTGAGTTCTCCTCACCAAAAAGTAGCCATGGCCAAGCGTGGTGTATCTAATGCGGCTATCAACAGTCGGATTAGTAGTCTGGAGTGTCAGTATCGACAAAAACTACCATTGGATGGTCGGACAAGTGGCATTCTTCCTCTGTGAGTCCGTCCTCATACCTACCTAACCCCCTTCACTTCTCTCTCTCTCTCTCTCTCTCTCTCTCTCTCTCTCTCTCTCTCTCTCTCTCTCTCTGCCTCTCTTCCTCATCGCACAGCGACTGATCCCATATAGTCTCGGCCGGAATCCAAATTGGCAACACCGTAACAAGCAGCTACATTATCGACAGCTACCCACTGCAATCAACCAGCGTCGTCATCTTCTACGCCGTATTCCTCAACCTGAGCGCCTTCATTAACCCTGTACCTATCCCCCACCTACATGTAAAAGCTCGCACACTGACCAAAAAAAAAAAAAAAAAGTTCTTCATTGCCAGCTGGCAGGCCGCCTCTGGCTGGACATGGACCTTCACAACACAAGCCCTGATTGTGCTCGTCGCCGGAACGGGACTCTTCGCTGGGTTACAGCGATACGGGGCGTCCCTGAGATCCAAAGCCCCAGTACCGGGGTGGGTGAATCCGGAGTTTGATTCTTGATCCTCTCTTTCGAGGAATCGTAACTTCTATTTTTCTTTGTACATGATTTTTTTTTTTTTTTTTTTTTTTTTTTTTTTTTTTTCTTTTTTTTTTATTTTTTTTTTTTTTAATTTTTTTTTTTTTTTTTTTTTTTTTTTTTTTTTTTTCACGATATGATAATGATGGTGATATCCGACTGGATGGCAATTCTATTAAAACGCAGTAGCCGAAATCAGGACATTCCTATTAATAAATATCCAGAGTAACTAGTAACTAGTTAGAGCTCAGTATCAACCAACGTTATAACTTCGACACCGTAGGCAGGTCGCAACCTCCCTCGTACCACGGACAGCTCTAAACTGATCCATTTTGAAGCATATGGAACGAAGAAGTTGGAAAGAATATGGTCACGCGAAGACGCGTCTAGAAAACGGGAATGGTTTGAATTTCTCGGAAACTTGTGGGACCAACCAGATCCTTTTTACATACAGTCTGAGAAGCCTAAAAAACTATTTGGATAATGATTACATTAGTAGTTACCCTCGTAGTTCAACATTATCGGAACTTTATTTATCGTAAGTTACGTCCCGTCGGTTACAGGCTGAGATGGTACCCTTCAACAAAGTAACAGCATGGCTAGAATTATAGTATTGTAAGTGTCAACTATTTATGGTAAATAAACATCACAACTATAGAATCTGTATTGCATTATCATATATTACAAGATATACTATATATTCTGGAATGAAGGGCAGTTTTATACTACTAGTAATCGTATATGAGAGTCTACAATAAAGAACGAACAGCCAGTCATGGGTCTGACAGGATAAACGTGGTGTGGATAACAGATAAATGAGATAAACCATATGGAGTATCCCACGGTTCCGGTCTAGACCTCATCCAGCCAACCGTGAAGAGGCAAAAAAAAAAAAAAAAAAAAAAAAAAAAAAAAAAAAAAAAAAAAAAAAAAAAAAACCAGTGAAGAAAAGAAAAGAAAGGGAAAAAAAAAACTTCTCCGCCCCCCACAATTTCATCCCGCCGAAAAACAAAAAAAAGAAAAAATTCCCCTACAGTCGCATTTCTTGCAAGCAGCCACTTCAGGATCATTATCATAACTAATCATCATGGGTAACGTAAGGGCTCTCGATATGACTATGTCTATCCGTTTTTTCTTTTCTTGTTTCGTTCGTTTTTGTTTTCCCCTCGGGAGAAAACGACTGATGAGATGTTTTGTCACTAGGGAGCCAAAGCCGCCTCTAAGCGTGAGCGCAATGCCAAAGATGCCAAGGGCGCTGCAAAGTCGCAGCTGAAAGCCGTATGTGATCTTATTGAAACAAGAAAATGCGTTCGGATTTGTCAAGCTCACAGAAGACCTACAGAACGAAGCTGCCAAGGATATCATCTGTAGCGTTTGCAGACAGACTTTCCTCAAGACTACTCGTGGCCCGGCCCTGACCGAGCATGCTTCTAACAAGCACAGCAAGACGCTCCAGGACTGTTTCCCCAACTTTGTGGAGGCTCCTAAGAAATAAGCTGGGAGCTTTTTTCTGTTTTCCGCTTCTGTTGATCGGAGTTTTCTAGTGCTTCTTTGGGGATGATGTGCATTCTCTCTTCGGGTGCGGTGTTTTTGGCTTTCTTTCCTGTGTTTACAGCGGAGGCAATGATGTAGCATGAGTATACCACAAGGGTATTGAATCGGAGCATGGCAGCGTGCGCTTTTCTCTTGATGTTGAAAAAATAAAAGAAAAAGTTCATAGTACGTAGCTCAGGAGGTTAGATAAACTCCTGGAGGCAGGTAACCAATCGCATATATGTAATATATGGACAGCAGGCCCCTACACGCGACTAGACTTAGCTATGGAGCTAACGGCCTAAAGGTACAAATATCTCTGGATGGTAAGCATGCAGTCCATCACTGTTCCTGGTATCCGGAGTTATCCTAGTCGGTTGGTGATCAGCCGATACACGTTAGAGAAGCTCTCAGAAATGACTGTTAAATCCTACTGGGACGTAGTGATTTGCAATATGTCAGAAGACTATGCTTTCTGGGCGGAAGCCCTCGTTGTGGCCGACACAATATATTAGGGCATGATACAAAGACTCATTGCCCTAGCCATCGGAACCAGCCCTTCTATGGAGATGTAAACATTTTGATATTTCGAAAAATTTGTAAAAAGGTCGATTAGACGATCAGATTGGTTGGGCGGCTCGCTCGCTCGAGGTCAGCGCCCTTGTCAAGCAATAGCCTGGCTATGCCCTCATATCCTTTCTTCAGAGCGCATTGGAGTGGTGTCCAGCCATAAACGTCTTCGCATTCTATATCCGAACCGTTCTCGAGCAACAGCCGGGCTATACTCTCATGTCCATAGAGTGCAGCAATTGTTAGCGGTGTCCAGCCATGTTTATCGCTAGCTTCTATATCAGCACCTTTCTCCAGCAGTAGCCTGGTCACATCCTCATGTCCCTGAAAAATGACCCTCATTAATGGTGTACAGTAATCATCATTTACACACTCTATATCAGCTCCTTTTTCGAGAAGCAGCCTGGCTGTACTCTCATGTCCTTGGGAAGTAGCTGTTATTAATGCAGTGTCACCATCTCCCGTCCTTGTACTCTAGGTCAGCGCCATTTTCAAGCAACAACTTAGCCACATTGTCGTGTCCCTTAAGCGCAGCAACTCTCAATGGTGTGTCAAGAGCATCATCTTTGCACTCTATATCAGCACCCCTCTCAAGCAGCAGATTAACAAAGCTCGTATCTCCCACTTGTGCCGCTACTAGTAGCTGTTCCTGGTCATATTCCGTGCCTTTGAACTTCTGGTCAGAGCCTCTTTCAAGCAGCAGCTGGACTATACTCTGCTGTTTATAAAAGGCAGCTGTTCTTGGCGCAGTGTCGCAATCTCCGTCTTTTAATTCTAGATCAGCGCCATATTCAAGCAGGAGCTTAACCACCCCTTCATATCCGTTGCAAGCAGCAGATGTCAGGGGTGTCCAGCCCCGAAGGCCCTTGCGTTGTAGTACATCGGCACCTTTCTCAAGCAGTAGCCTGGCTATATCCTCATGTCCTTCAAAAGCAGCAAGCCTCAATGGTGTGTCACCGCCATCATCCTTGCATTCTAGGTCAGCGCCCTTTTCGAGTAGTGCCTCCACGGCTGATCGGCACCCTCGCGCCAGAGTACCACCGCAATAATGAGCTCCTGGAGAACCTAATGTTGTGTTTATATAAAGGGCCCGCTTGCTGAATAACATATATCCGGGAACTTGCCAACAAAATAGCAAGGATGTCCTTCTCGCTCTTTAGGTTCTCGATAATTTTAAGGAGTAGTTCGTCGGGTAAATCGAGTAGAGACATGGGAAGGTGGTAGTCGCACTATATAGACGTTTTTCGTTTATCGCCTGGCAAGTTTTCTACTATAATCACTGAGTTGAACTTTTGATATTCGTTTAATATCGCGAGACTAGGGAAGAGCATTGAATTCAGTTGTACTATGATCAGCATCACGTGGTCTCTTGATCGCTTATATTTAAATGAAGAGGCTTGCGATTGATCTACAGAAAATGTCGATGTTAGCTTAGTGGCACGGCAATAACTCGTCCCGGATCCTCGTGCACGCGTCACAGATGTCGCTGGGGAAAATGAATACTCGTATGAAGGAATGGTTTGAAATTGGCTAAGCCTGTGATATGGATTGGAACTCTACTTGGACTCTGTGCTTCAAGAGACGACACATGCACTTCGTCGTTCCTCCTCTTTGAGAGCGCTCTATGCGTCTTCCACCCACCTTAGTTTTATACTACGACTCGATTTAGCTTCAATGACCATTCGGCCTAATCCACACTTACAGAGTAGCGTAATCTAAGGGGCTAATGAGGGATTTTGTGCTGACAGCCTGCTCGTCTATATTGCGCAGTTCAGCTACGTGCACCAAGTGCGTAGCCGGCCCAAGCCAAACAAACCTTATATGGGCTTAGATGCTTCGACCGTAGCGATGCAACAAGCTCGAGTTATAGCCCCATTATGGAGTACCTACTCTGCCGATCTTTCTCTCGCTTTTGTTTCTGCTTGCTCAGCTCGCCTCGTCAATCCAGTTCTGGGTCCATCGGAATTGGCTGGCGTAAAGTGGGACAAGCCACACACATCGAGACCGCCAGTAAGAAACTTCTGATTTAACCCCATCATCCAGCTAAAAATCCAAATCCAAATATACCTCAGATTTAAAACCCTCTTGCAGAAGGACATAGCTAAAGTAACTATAATGCACTAAAGTCAAAGCTAAATGACCCGATTTTCATCTTTCAGCAGATACCGTAGCTCCATAAATATCTTTACCCTCCTCCCTGAACTCTAGGCCACACCAGTCCCTATAGCTAGCATAATATTTTTCGCCACGCCGACCCCTGCTACCTAGTAAACAAAAATGTCTTTTTGGAAGGGAGAAGCCGCCTCTAGACTTCACAAGTTCCCGAACGAACCGATATTTACTCAACTCCGCCAACTATACGCAGGAGAAGCCTGGAGTGCTGTTCCACGATGAACACGGTATTGATGCCGGCTATAGTGAGGTGATCAGCGATGTCATACACATGCGCCAGGTCTTGCGTGAGCAGCTCCCAAGCGCTTGGTTTGATGAGAATGGTCTTCTACAACCGGATGCCCCTTCCATCGCATTCCTCGCCTTTAATGGGTACTACTTCATTGTGAGTTTTCTGGCTATTGCCGCCCGAGGAGGCATCCGTGTACCACTGTGTAAGTCAGAACACTCTGATTACGGTTCGTCCTGGAACTCTGGTGATAACCGGTTCAAGCCACAGGCATTGTTCCAGAGGAGGCCCTCTACCTTCTGAAATAGGACGAAAAGCAAACTGTATCCTTGTGGACAAAGGATGTTCGGAGATGGCACTGGCAATTAAAGATTTTGCTCAAAACGCAGCTGGCCAACAGTTGACCGTACACCCCGTAACAAGGGCAGAGCCAAACACCGCGCCCAAGTTTGAAACCGATGAACAATTGACCTCCTCCCCCGACACCGGGTGCCTTGTGCTGTTTACATCGGGGACGACCAGTGTGCCAAAAGGAGTTTTTCTCTCTCGCAGGCTATTTTATTCCACACAAGATCCACTGGATCTAGACGGTCTCTATCTATCTACCAGCTCTGTACATTGGATAGGAGGCTCGACAGGCCTTATAGACAGCGTTCTTTACGGGCAGAAACTGCATATCGTGAAAGGAGATTGCGGGGCTGCGAAGCGCTGGGAGCTTTTGAAAGCAGGCACAATCACAGAAATGTCGGTGTCTCCGACGGCTCTGAGAGAGCTGAAGGATTACGACAATGAGAACATCTCTTGCCTTGCCCCTGAAGACCGCGATGAATATATCAACGGGGCTCGGAAGCTAAAAGTTGTGTACTCGAGCGGCTCGCCACTTCATCCTTCCACGCGGCAGTTTTTTGTGGATTTGACCGGCATGCCATTCATGAACGGATATGGAATAACCGAAATGGGGGGAGGTGTTATGATCGCTTCCGCAGATCCAGAGTTTTGGGAAGTACGTACCAAGCTTTTAACTATGCTTGAGTTTCCTGCTGACTTGTCCGTCAGGGATATATCGGTACGCCCATGGAAGGGAGAACAGTGAAGCTCTCCGACGGCGATCATGGCGAGATTTTGGTCAAGCATCCCAGAATGTTTATAAAGTCAGAACATCCAGTTTTCCTACCCTGTTTCTGCGCGACCAGTTGACTTACACCGAAGCACAGGTACATGAATGACGAAGCAGCCCCACGTGCTGCATTTGATGAAGAAGGATTCTACAAACCCAGCGACTATGCTCATCGCGTTGAGGATAATTACTTTTTCGACGGCAGGGTTTCCTCCGACTGTGCGTATTGCCCTCAACGGTTGACCTTGCCGCCGCAAATGTAGTCGCATACAAATTACCTCCGCTTTTGCGGGTCCTCCAGGACGAGGAACAAGTCCCCCTGACAACCACCGGCAAACAGTTGAAAAGAGAGGCCCTCCAGAAGTACTTCCACATCTCGGGATATATGCCCGCTGACTATGCTGTGGAGGGTGTGGAGTACTGGGGAAATAAAATCGAGATGGATGCTTCAGCTCGTGCAGTTGATTGGGGGGCTTTTATAATAGTCTTCGGGTGGTGCTATAGATGTGGATATAAGAGTTAGATATTGTTGGTATGTACTGATGCCTGTAATCATTGGGGGAGAATAACATCGCCTCAGCATGGGTTGAAGATGGGAATAGAGTGACAGTTAACTAGCGTTCTCGTAATATGCGTTGGATGATCTATATCAATGAAGCCAGAGATACGGTGGGCTTCTCTTAATGATAAACCAATTTCACAAGTAGAGTTAGATCCCTGGCACTGACTTTTGTAGCAGCCTCCGGGGTGATCGAGATGCCATTCCTTCGAGCTTCGACTAGGTACTCATTTAGTTGCATGAGAACTGGCTTGTATGTGTAAATGGGTATGTAACATCGGGTTGACCAACGTACTTTCCCTCCTTTTGCCTACAATATTGCATCTGATCGCTGTTGGTTAGGTTGGATGCTCCCAGTTAAAAGATAACCTGGGTTCTAAACAGTGTGGGAGAGCATTCGGCCTCAAAATTGACAAAATGGCGGGCTTGGGGAGCTAGCCAGTCTAATTTTAACCCGAGATGGCCGCCAATATTAAACAGGAATCAAACCAAGGGAGAAAAATGACCTCAATTTTGTGAGTAATAGATAGTATCCAGAGCAGGGGGCCTGTGAGGATGTGATTCTCGCTCAACTGGAGCGTCAATAATTGCCACTGAGGAGGCGGATATCTTGAACCCCTGTTTCCCTTGTTATGCATCAATGATATGTCCGTGAGGTACGTAAGGTGGCTGATCTCGCCATTTGCAATCTTGACTTCCCTCAATCCATTGCCTCTGGGTAGTCCCGGTTACATGACTCGGTTTAACAAGAGTATTCCTCCGTTCCATTGGCTCGTCCCTATTCTTCTCTGCTTTCAATCCAAGGTCGAGAGTCCCTCTCCTGTATTATCTCTTACCTCGGTCCATATTCAATAACCTCATCCTTGGCCTTCCCTTCTCACAGAACACAATTACTGGTCATTATTGTGAGGTTGGGTGGAGCTTGCAGCCCTGTTTTGTTTCCTTGTACTAACTCGATCTATTCTTTTCTAGACCCCAAGTGAGTGTCAATACAGTGAAGGCAAGGAGTGGCTTCATCATGAATGGGGGAGGCCAGTCAACCCATTACATCATTATCATCTTGAATAGCCCTCAGTGGAATCTCCTTCGTAGATTAGTACTTCCCTACAATCTTGCACATCGTCACCTCAGAATCCGAGTCCTTTAGGCGGCTGTCAAGATCCCCATGTAAATACTCTAAGCTCCTTTCAAGTCGCATTCCACAGAAAAGTCTAAATTTAAAGTTAAGATAGCCTCGATCGGAAGGGTGGACACTCGATGTGAATGCCGCTGTGTGAAATCGTTGCCACTGGAGCGAACAGTTGGACGACACATTGACGGGGTTCCGATGTTCTTACTTGTCCAAAACCTTATCCCTTTCACGATTTCAGAAGGTTACCTGTTTGCAGTGCTCGGATAGACCCAAGGCAGTACTCCGTACGTGTCTACTAGTGCTACTTTATCTCGACAGTTTGACGTCCCCCTTGCATCAGCGCAAACGCCACCCAACCTGCGAACCAAGCGTGTACTTATTTAGGCTTAGCCCCAAAGGGAGGGTCCTGCGAATGGATGGCGATGTTTATGTTCATTATCTATTGAGTCCCTCCAAGATATACCCAGTGCCCACATAGGGATGACACTATTGATTTCTCAGATCGCGCCGAATAAACTATATCGGTGGCAACATCTCTTGGTTTAATGTCCGCAATGGATACCCGTCCTTGCTGACGGGTGGGGTTTCGATATTGAAATCGATCGAAGGACTCCTTTTCACAAAGGGCCGTTGAGAGTGTCCTTGCATAGATCAGCTTTAGTGCTGGACCCTGAGTAGACTTTCGGGCCCTTACGCTTCTTGATAGCTGTCAGGAATCTTGGTCTAGGGTGATTCAGGGGCTGGCGCATATCTCATTATTGAGCTCGGGTTTTTCCTTCGGGAGGCACCCGAGGCGGGCAAATGTGAAATCACAATATGCCGTGGCAGTTGTATCACCAGTGTCCCTGCAGTATGTATGTATGTACTCCGTACATATGCATGGTTTGCCGAACCGTTGGAAAACCGAGTATCCCCAACCAGTCAAGGCTATCTCCAAATGAAGTATTTGATCATCGATTCTGAAACTCCGGGGCCGGCTCTTGGCCTACCACCCCTCCTCTCTAATTACCATTCCTAGAACACGTAACTGCTAATTTTACCCTTCAATGCCCCACTGTCCTTTGGGGACAACCTCGTCCGGACCACCGGCCGCGAACTCTTTGCGCAAATGATCTTCTTTAGTTGCGGTAATTGGGCGCCCCGTGCTGTCATAAACCGTAGGGCGCACTCGAGCTTATGGCTGATGGATGGATGAGTAAAGGAAAGGAGAAGACGAGGGCCCTTCACCATCGCAACAACCTCGGCTGCTGCGCGACTGAGTGGCTAGCGTAGCTGGCACGGACCCCAGGACAATCATTGCTATACTGGAGGTCCGCCGAGGGCCTACGTTGGACATGAAATGAAAATGATCGACTGGTACTCCGTATTGTCGACGGGTTTGGCCGGACTCGAGGGGGAAAATACATTGATAATTTACTCCGGATTACTCCGCAAAGTTGCTCGACTTAAAATGTGACCTCTGTCTTTATCTATACAATGTGAATAGGTGACCATTAATAGGGTTGTCCATCGGGAAATTGTGATGCGCTGGAGTCGAGGGACAGTTACCCTAAGGAGGAATATCGGGTTTACTATAGTAACCGTTGTGGACCCCAGGCCTGCTTTGAGAACCTCCTGTGGATGACTCGAATCACTCGATGCCTATATTTTACCTTTTTGCTTTCGGTACAAATGGTCTCCATATGAGTTAAATTGGTTTGATTTGTAGGACTTGACTCAGCTTGAATAATTTGTTGTCTTCTCTTTCTTTATTACGAGTTGCATGTCAGGTCAAGATATGAAATTCGGGAGGTCCTGGAACCCTGGGAGCAATTGCGATCAACGGGTGTTATTTTAGCTCCAAGACTCTGAGACTAATGTCTTTGATAAATATTTTTGTTCGTATCGTCTGGATTGTTGACATCAATGAATGGAGCCTTTATGGGGGGTAGAGGATGGGTTAGTATGTATCATGCAACCGTTAATCTAAAAATTTAAACAGCTGAGCGGGTATCAACCATGTGGACGTAAGAGAAACACGCATAGTTCAAGTTCCACCCTTTCACCCTAGTGGTTCGCGCTCGGACCCTGCGCCGTTTCACGATTTCACGCCCTCGAGGAAATCACTTGCCTAGATTAAGATATTGCTTAGCATTAGGTACTACTATTATATAACCAAGTTTTCCATCAAGGCATCATAGGGTACTCGGTAAATTCGTCGAAAAAAAAATGATCCGGATATTGAGGGGCTAGGAGCCTTCTTTTTTTCTCATGACTTGAAGTTGTCTGACATCGCGTCCTCGAAGGAGTTCATCCGGCACTGCCGTTTGTCCCGTCTTCTGGGTACCTGCTACCTAGTATAGAAACTGGAGCTGGATGGAGTGACCGCGAGACAGGAGGACCCGCACCTCCGCTGAAGCAACGGACTGTGTCAACTTAGCGTCAAGCTTTTTGCACCTGGCTGCTTCATCGCACGTGCGATGAAAGTCTGGGCACTATGATTCTGGTCGGTCACAATTTCGCTTGCTTCCGTGCGAGACTTAAGTTGGCTTGTCAGGCATGAACAGTTCCCCATTTTGGTGATTTCTCCAGTAGTTTATCCTCTAAGGCTGGCTTCATGCCTACCTTTTGTTAGCGCTGATAATTTCGTACGTACTTTTAACTTTGCACTTGTTTTACGAGGATTGAGACTAGGCAATTAATTCTCAGCCCTTAGGTCCAGTTTTCAATATATCTTAATATACTCTGGATATTGTTTTTTTTTTTTAAATTGCCTGTTCCGAGCTCGGGGAGCGATCTATGAAGGAAGCAGTAGCGTATCGGTATGGATTATACAATTTTCGCTCACTACTAGCGACGATAAAGCATATCAGATCGATGGTTCCGACAGATATACTAGTACCCATGCAGCTTCTCCATCTTTTGACAACCGTCCTATCGATCTAGACGGCAGTCCGTATTCGGTACGGCGTACCACAACCAGGTTCTATCATGGAAAATTCTTCGGGTTCCTGGATTGTTCCGCCCGGTAGCGACGGGAACCATGGGAAGGTTCCTAGTGGCGCGGACACCCGTCATGCATTACTAGTGGACAGTGATGCTCAGGGGTAAAAAAAACTGGTCGGCAAAGAAGGGGGTGTTCGCAGATTCTGACACCACTGCAGTTATCCTAATATCCTAATAGCGAACTGGCTGATATTTCGATCCGCATATGCAGGAGGGATAATTTCTTGGGACGGAGTCAGTCAATACTCCGGCGATAGTTCACTAATAATCTTCCGTCGAAAGAGTACTACTCCGTAATGATGGCCTGAGGACCACCCACCAAGATAGTTGCCGATCTGGGCCTAGACTGGGTTCCGGTAGCTCCCCCTGGCGTGGTTGGTATTCTGTAACGGTGTGAGCCGCGGTTTCCACGATCGCATGAAAAAACCCTTTACTACTATTCATAGTCATTTTTGCTCAGATAGATGGATGCTGGTATGGATGCCTATGTACACATACATGCCTCCCTGCCGTCATATATTTAATACTCAAGGATTATTGGAATAATACTTCCCATGGAGTTGAAAGGAGACAACGCCCAGTTTGCCCGTCGTTGAATCTCTTGTCTCGACGATTTATGATTTGGTATTTTTATTTTCCGTTTTTTTTTTTTTTTTTT
>ML736248.1:0-142806 GCA_009193595.1 Aspergillus bertholletiae
ATAATAATAATAATAATAATAATAATAATAATAATAATAATAAATAAAAAATAATATGAAAAAATCAACCAGGGGTACAGGTACGTTCCTAGTTCATCACATATCAAGTCTTTTTATCTATCCGTCTGCAAAAATGGCGCAGGGGAGCAGACCCAGAGGATAATCCAGGAACCCACTGGGGCGCGAGGGGAATCCGACCGTACCTTAAGCGAGGTCATTCATCCTGATCACAAAGGCAAAAGTTGGAGAGTTTTTTTTTTTTTTTTTTTGTATGGGATCGACACGGGAACCTGATGCCTTGCATGGGCACATGCCTGGTATAGATCAATAATTGGAGCATTGGAGGATTAGGGCTTGAGTGGTGAGGAGGGGTGTTAAACCCCTTGTGGTATGGAGGTTAAGGGCGTGCCCAGCCAATCCACCGCCTTCCTCCTCCCATGAGACCACATGCCCAGCGCCAATGGGGCCTTTCGGCATAAGGCGTGCCCCACCTGGGAAACAGACTATCGATAAGGACCTCGACCCCACGCCAACATCCAGTCTCCAACTACTATGTGAAGTATCGACTCTACTACTGTGATACACCCTCACCCTCACCCGCTTGTACATTTCTGCTGGGGCGCTAACTGATAGCACCACTGCATTCCATCATGCAATGGCAACCACCGTCGGCCCCACGTGGCCTATCAAAGCCTGAATTACAGCCGATCCTCAGGCCTGATCGCGCGATGGAGGAGGATGGGTGTGCCCATATAAAGGCGGCGGCCTGGTCACTAGAACGACCGCGTCGTCCCTGGGTGCGCACGGCTCTTATTACGGTGCTACTATCCATCATGAGCATCATTTCGTTGCTCGCGTTCTTCTCCCTGGCTCTGGGTATCACCGGCCTCCCCCATGCCCGCTCCTCGAGCCCTTCATATGGCAAGCCGGTAAACCCGATTAAGAACAGTCCGATTAAGAACGTGGTATGCTTCGTTTTGCAGTTGTTTACTGAATGGCTGCCCCTCTTGACCTTCAGTACTAAGTAACAGTATAGGTGGTTTTGGTCGAGGAGAACCTGAGCTTTGACGTGTTTGCGGGTGGCTTGACATATAACGCCAAGATCGATGGGTTGGTCAATCACGAGTACTGCAACCCGTCAAATGCTTCGGACCCATTCTCAGAGAAGGTTTGCGCCAAACCGATCGCGAAGAATGTGGCCCCCGACGATCCGGACCACAGCATCACTGGAGGTAACCAGCAGGTGTATAGCACCTACCATCCCAACGCGAAGAATGATATGCCCGGCATGCAAGGCTTCGTGACTGAGCAGATTGTCTCTTACGGACTTGGCTCTGACTTGAGCCGTGCTGCGGAAGTCATCAACTACTACACGCCGGACCACGTGCCAGTTTTCAATGCCATGGCTGAGAACTTTGTGCTTTTTGACCGCTGGTTCGCATCGGTGCCGGGACCGACCAACCCTAACCGTGCGTATCTGACGTCGGGCACCTCGCATGGTCACGGCAGTAATGACCACGACTTCGATGTTTCCAACTTGCCTCAGGTGTCTATCTTTGAACAGCTCTCTGCCGCCGGCATTAGCTGGATCAATTACTCCAACACCACCGGCTTTCTTCCAGATTCTTTGTTCTACCAGTGGACTGCCAAGAGCGGCAAGGGTGATACTAACGTGAAGTCGATTGACCACTTCTTCAAGGATGCTGAAGCCGGTACGCTACCTCAGTTCACCTGGATCAACCCAGAATGCTGCTCGTATATGTCCTTCCACCCACCCTCTCCCATCAACATGGGCGAAGGCTTTATTAAGAGTATCTACGAGGCATTGCGCTCTTCCCCGCAGTGGAACGAGACGCTGTTTATCTTGACGTTTGATGAGCACGGTGGCTTTGCCGATCATGTGTCTCCTCCGGAGAACGTGCCGGCGGGTGATAACTTGACCTACACTGAAAAGGCTAAGGACGGAAAAGAGGCTGTCTTCCACTTCGACCGGTTGGGTATCCGAGTGCCTACTGTATTGATGTCTCCCTGGGTGGGCAAAGGCTTGGTTCAAAACAGCCCGACTGACCAGCCTAACGAGTTCACCCACACCTCCATCCTCAAGTACGTGGCTGAGCTCTGGAACCTGGACATCCTCACTCCTCGTGTGGACTGGTCTCCCAGCTTCCGAGGTCTGATCACCAATACTTTCCGTGATACGCCAGAGAAGCTACCGGAGCCGGCGGATTTCTAGAAACGAATCTGTACAGTCTAGACTAGATGTCTAGAGGCGCATATGACTTTGATGACGATATAATTATGACAAGAACCGTTTCAGTTAAATGAACCCAGGCAACCACCAAAGATGGTGTCTCTGTGCGTGTGAATCTTCCGTACTGTCCATTCCTATCTGAGGAACCATTACATCAGAATGTCTCGTAAATTTGGCTCCGCCTCCACAGCCTTGTGGTCTAGCCAGGGAGCTAGCGGGTATATCTTATTCCGCAAGACAATGTTCGTACTAGTTTGTTCACTGTCCTGGCCCATCGCCTTTGGATGGGATGTACGAGGCGGTAGAATGGCCTTCTTGATCCATCCGCGATGTAAGTACCGTATGGGAGTCGCTCAACGCCTTCCGCCTTGAGATAGGCCTTGCCGATGTCTATATAGAAAAACGACTGACGATGCGAGGCTTCTGCAGAAGTTCGGAGATAAAACTTAAACGCAACACATTAGGTAAAACTTGCCCCTGATCAACCATGGGTGGTACTGCTGATTGGAGGTTAAATTCTTCAGCATCTTATCTTTGCCCTGTTAACTCCGCGGGCTCGGCCATGATTTCCCGTTTCCTCTTAGCGGATTCAATATAGTAGGAAAATCGTGCCAAAGAAAAAAAAGCACTCAAAGAGACCGCGTCAGACAAGGCGAGTCCTCAGAGAGAGAAAGAGCCAAGTTTCCGTCCTCTGATTCTTAACCCTTTCGAATGTTCTTGGAATGGTGATTCATTCGATCGTTGAGTTGAGGGCTGGGCGGCGGAGTTTGACCGAATCGGAACAACATCGGATACCTAACCATTCCTATGGATTCCGCTGGTTAAGCCTCAAGCAAAGCCCTGTCTCTTGGCATCCTGCCACGCAACTAGGTGACGACAGCCTGAATTGATTTAAGGATGGCGAAGTGTTGATCTGCCGCTTGGCCCACAAGCTTGATACGAATCCCGAACCTTATGAGGCCGAAGACGGTAGTCTCTATCAGCCCTAACCTGGGGATAAATAGGACGACGTTGGCCCTAATGCATACTCCTAGATAGATACAGCCTCATCATTCATTCCCTCCTATCGCATCTTTTGAACATTGATTGACCTCCGCCGTTCTTTTGGTTCGAAAAGATGCGCCAACGCTCGCGCATGGCCGTTGCTGCCTTGGCAGCAGGCGCAAACGCCGCTTCTTTCACCGATGTGTGCACCGTATCCAACGTGAAGGCTGCCTTGCCTGCCAATGGAACTCTACTCGGAATCAACATGATTCCCTCCGCCGTCACGGCCAGCCCTCTCTACAACCAGTCGGCGGGCATGGGGAGCACCACTACCTATGACTACTGCAATGTGACTGTCGCCTACACGCATACCGGCAGGGGTGATAAGGTGGTCATCAAGTATGCATTCCCTAAGCCCTCCGACTATGAAAACCGTTTCTACGTTGCTGGCGGCGGCGGCTTCTCCCTCTCCAGCGATGCGACCGGAGGTCTCGCCTATGGCGCCGCTGGAGGTGCCACCGACGCTGGATACGACGCCTTCGACAACAGCTACGACGAGGTAGCCCTCTACGGAAACGGAACCATCAACTGGGATGCCACGTACATGTTCTCATACCAGGCGCTGGGAGAGATGACCCGGATCGGCAAGTACATCACCAAGGGTTTCTACGGTCAATCCAGCAACAGCAAGGTCTACACTTATTACGAGGGTTGCTCCGATGGAGGACGTGAGGGCATGAGTCAGGTCCAGCGCTGGGGTGAGGAGTATGACGGTGTGATTGCTGGTGCCCCGGCCTTCCGTTTCGCTCAGCAACAGGTTCACCATGTGTTCCCGGCCGAAGTGGAGCATACCATGGACTACTACCCACCCCCGTGCGAGTTAAAGAAAATCGTGAACGCCACCATTGCTGCATGTGACCCGCTGGATGGAAGAACCGACGGTGTCGTGTCCCGGACGGATCTTTGCAAGCTTCACTTCAATTTGACCTCCATCATCGGCGAGCCTTACTACTGTGCTGCAGAGACGAGCACCTCTCTTGGTTTCGGCTTCAGCAATGCCAAGCGTCAGGCCCAGGGCAGCACCACCAGCTACCAGCCTGCCCAGAATGGTACTGTTACTGCACGCGGTGTAGCTGTCGCCCAGGCCGTCTACGACGGTCTCCACAACAGCAAGGGTGAGCGTGCGTACCTCTCCTGGCAAATTGCCTCCGAGCTGAGTGATGCCGAGCCCGAGTACAACTCTGATACGGGCAAGTGGGAGCTCAGCATCCCGTCAACCGGTGGTGAGTACGTCACCAAGTTTGTTCAGCTCCTGAACATCGATAACCTTTCTGATCTCAACAACGTCACCTACGACACCCTGGTGGGCTGGATGAATACCGGTATGGTGCGCTACATGGACAGCCTCCAGACTACCCTCCCCGATCTGACTCCGTTCCAATCGGCCGGTGGAAAGCTGCTGCACTACCATGGTGAATCTGACCCCAGTATCCCTGCTGCTTCCTCGGTCCACTACTGGCAGTCGGTTCGTTCCGTTATGTACGGCGACAAGACGGAGGAGGAGGCCCTGAAGGCCCTCGAGGACTGGTACCAATTCTACCTGGTCCCCGGTGCCGCCCACTGCGGAACCAACTCTCTTCAGCCTGGCCCCTACCCCCAGAACAACATGGAGATCATGATTGATTGGGTTGAGAACGGCAAGAAGCCATCCCGCCTCAATGCCACCGTTTCTTCCGGCACCTACGCCGGCGAGACCCAGATGCTTTGCCAGTGGCCCAAGCGTCCTCTCTGGAGCGGCAGCTCCTCCACCTTCGAGTGTGTCAACGACAAGAAGTCGATAGACAGCTGGACCTACGAATTCCCTGCTTTTAAGGTCCCTGTATACTAGTGTGCTAACGGACCTGCTGCACTTTGTCACTCTTGCTCATCGCTACTGGTGAACTGGATTCAGTAACCCCACGGCTCCTACAGTGAAGTTAATCTTCCCGACTCTTATTCTTTCTTCTTCTTCTTCTTCTCCTTCCCGAGCACCTGGCTCTCTTGTCTATATATTTGAGCATTAAACCTTGGTTGAGTGTACATACACCCAAAATGAGGCCAGCCAAGACCAATTTAAATCTCATCTTCCCAAGTGATATTCCACTTCATCTGTACATAGATAAATGGAATTAAGACCAATATAATAGTGAAATACCATGTTACCATCAACAGATTCAAGAAGCCCCCATTATCAGACAACAAGCCGTCAATCGTAAATAATAAAAATTACCTATATCTAAGACATTACCTACCAAGAAACAACCCCCCGCCCCACACACACACACACACACACACACACACAGCCTGCATCAAAATCCCCAAAACCGCCGTTTCCCCCCCTTAGCAGACCGGGACTGTCTCGAAATGGCCGAATTCCTGGTGTTGACATGATCGATATCATACGGATTAGCCTCGTAGCCTGCAGTCCGGTCGCGCTCAGTCGACGATGAGCTCCTATGAGATTCCAACCTCTCCACACCCTGATCTACTATCTCTGCATTTCCCCTCTCCTCCGTCTGAGCCTGAGCTTCCTCGCCAATAACTTCTTTCTCCTTCTTCTTCTCTTGTTCTTCCTCTTCTACTACTACTGTCGGGGCGCCCGACTTCTCGGCCAAGCGTCTCATAAAATCATCAGCCTCAGCAGCATACTTACACTTCCTGCGTATAGCAGCCCCGTATTTATAAAAGACAAAGGGAAAAGGCACACAAGCCAGGGCCAAGAAAGCCGGAACGCAAGAAGCCCAGTGCACGCCGAGGGAGCGATACATATAAGATGTGAAGAGGGGGAAACCGGCACCGAAGCAGGATCTGATGATGGAGTTTGCGGCGAGGACGCTAGCGGCGTAGACGGTGTATGCATCTATAAGGTAAGTCATGATATTGAGGAAGACGAGGACCATGCCGAAGCCGAAGGGGGCGGCGGCGATGATGCTGACGATCCAGGGGACCGGGGGCGCGTTGGTCCAGGCGAACCAGAAGAGGCCGGTGGGGATGGTGAGGGCGCCGAGCATGGTTGGGGGCAGACGGGCTTCTGGGGGTGCGAAGCCGTGGTGGGCGTTGTGAATGGCGATGTAGCGGCGGTTGTCGAACATGTTTAGGGCGACGGCAAGCATCATGCCGATCATGACGCCGAGGAAGGGTAGGGAGGCGATGCCCTCGGACCAGCCGCGGAGTTGGTGGAAGACGATTGGGAAGGCATCGAAGAGCATGTAGAGGGTGCCGTAGATGATGGCCATGTAAGTTGAGAGGAGGAGGACGATGGGCTCGGCGAAGAGGAGGATCCAGGGGCGGAGGAGGGCCGCGGCGAAAGCGCTGGTCATGGTTACTTTACCGCGTTCGAGCTCGAGTTTGCTGCGGTGGACTTTGCCGGTGAGGGCTGTGAGACGGGCGGCGCGTTTGCGGAGGAGCAACGGGGCGTAGGTTTCAACTACGAGAAGCGACTCCACGATCCAGATGAACCCAGTGAAGGTTGCCAGGAAGCCTTGTACCCAGCGCCAGCCGGCATTTTCGCCGAGGAAACCGCCGATGACGGGGCCTAGGGTTGGGCCTGGTTGTCGTTTCGGTTAGTTGGTTTGGAGCTTGGACATGTTGGGTGCGTGTAGCAAAGCAGTGTGGGAACATACCTAGGAACGGTGCGCCGGCGAATAAACTTGTTGCCAAACCTCGTTCTTCTGCTGAGAAGATATCGGCAATGACGCCTCCGGCGTTCGTTAATGGCGAGGAACCAAATGAGCCGGCGAAGAATCGTAAGATGATCAACGTCCAGCTATTTTGTGCACCAGCAGCGCCGGCACAGAAGAATGCAAGAGCGCCATATGAGATGAAAAAGACAATCTGGCGGCCGATCAATTCACTTAGCGGTGCCCATATTAATGGGCCCACTGCAAAGCCCAGGACGAATAGTGAGACACCAAGTGTGGCCACTTCTTCGCCGATGTCGAAGTGCTTGATGACTTCCTGGATGCCGCCTGCATAGGCGGAGGAGGAAAGTGAGACGCCGAACGTGGCAAAGGCAACGGTGATGGTATAAGCCCATTTCAGGGACTTATTAAATAACACCGGGTTACGGGGATCGTTAGGGATCCATTCCACGATATAAGGGTCATCATCTGTACCGGATCCCTTATAAGGGTAGTTGATTATTTCGGGCGTGACAATGCCTTGGTCGGTGAGTAGGCGCCAGTATGGAATTCCCTGGGGCCGTGGGGCTTCATGGGTATAGTCTTCAGATGCCATTCCAAGGGGCCTGCATAGATATAGCAATACTGTTGTGCATACTGTGCGGTAGGAGAAAAAAAAAACGGTAAGGGAATAGACAAGGATCGGGAACGAATGTTTTATATGCCTAACACCGCGGCTGTCACCATGAGATCAAACTCTGGGAGGTGATATGATCTACAGAACACCGATATCAGAAAGTAAAAGAAAACAGAAAGTATCTTGAAAACTAGTAACGAATTGCAACATCATTGGCTTAGAGAGCTGTATACATCGGATGGTCGCTCCACTTGGGTGGTCCTGTGAGTCCGCTTCGGCCCACTATCCGTCGATTCGGCTTGTACTTCGGCAAGCCGGATTATATGACCCCGTGCGAATTGGTGCCGAGGTTCGGATACGAGGTTGGATGTGATAGCCGTGTTCCTGGACAGCTTGCTGTGGTTCTAGAACGATTTCTGGTGCATGATATTTATGGCATATAGCTTAATTAAGGTTAAATCGAGCTCGTATGGCAGTGGACCAGGAAATCTGATAACGTGTCAGGTAGCTGGGCTATTCAATGACCGTCACATTCTATGGAAAACCATTGTTGTGGTTAAAGTACAAATATATATAATATCATCCACACGGCACATGGTAAGTCCTACTCAAGCAAGTTGTTGATTTTTAAGAGATCGAGTAACGATTGCCTTCTGTAGGAGGTATACATTCCACTCTCGCGATATAGGGACGGAGTCAATGCTGTGTCAGGAGACCAAGGGACAGTAGGTATTATCTTTACACGCGAGATACAAACGATGAGGCCAAAATGTATATAAAAGTAGAGCAATAGTGTAAAAAAAAATTAATGGTCCCGGAGAGGCTCGAACTCTCGACTTCTGAGTTATTAGCTCAGCACTCTAACCGACTGAGTTACGGGACCACTTGTTATATACTTTGTCTATTTATTGTCTACTAGTTTCCAAGCTAAAGTATTCATTCATAATGTTGCCAACCTAAAACTCTCGGTCACCGTGATGTGGAGTATCAATGTCCCATCCATTGGGTTGTATCGCTCTCCTGTATCAGGTTGGTTCCTTTATATGTCATATCGCAAACCATCTCCACTCTAAACACTACTCCCAAGTCGAAATGGCAAACCTCCGAATCGTTTTCTACTATATACTTCTATACTGGGTATATGTATATACTAGCGAATTATAATATACAAAAAGGGCTTTCATCGCTCAATGAATCAATTGTACTGCTGGACACCAGCTAGCTCTCGTTCGGCGCAATGATATGACCACCTTGCACTAGCCGAGAAGCACCGCAATATAACGTTGAGAACTCACCAAGGATCTGAAAGCCCGCCTTTAAAAAGACACCCAGATCCAAGTAACCTTCAGCCTAAGAGTTTGTCAGTTTAGATGTTGCCCTAGAAAGATCGTAAACGGAGGCCTTACTAGACGACTCTCAACGTTGGCAATTTTACGATATCGGCACCGTCCAATTGCCATTGCAAGAAGGTAAGAGAGGACATGTGAAGCTTCTGTGGTTGGGTCTATAAGAATGCCCGCTAATTCTGCGTCATCTAGGCCCAAAGTGGGAAAGTATTTCGCTGGCAGAGATTGGTAGCTGCATAATAATGCTGAGGCTACTACGGCGTTACTGGCCGAGTTTCGGACAACCATCACATCGGCACCGCTGGAGGCTTGAAAGGCATAGCGGTACATCTCTTGCACCACCATAGGGAACAAGAGAGTGCTGCTGTTCTGGCGATAGGGTTCTAGGCATTTCGTGCTATGGCTAGTGATGTCGAACTCTCTCTCGTCGGTCAAGATGTCGAACGTGTACTGGCTGGAGTTCGAATTCATGAACGAAGCAAGGGTCATCAATTCCGATAATTTTAGAATATAAGTTTGCCTTTGGATTGATTCTGCCCACCCGCTTGGATTAAGATCAGCCGCTGACTTCTCAGGAGGAGAAAATAAAAATAGAAATAAATGGCCCAAGAAAGTCTTACTGGTTCAACATCAAGTTCATCGGGACGGGTGATCCGGCTGTCTTTCCTGTATAACGAACGGTACCAGGCACCATAGCCGGCATATCAGAACCCAGCTGAAAATCGCGGGGGTTGTATTGCTGAACCAAGCATGTGACTGCCCGCTGATACAAGGACCGTCCAATTCCCAAGTTTCTCTTTTCTGGATCTACCGCCAGAAATGCTATGGACGCTCGCGCAATGGATTCCACATAACATGTGATGCAAAGACCGTAAACCACATGGGTGCTCGTGTTTTTGACCAGAAAGATCATTGAATCAGGGCCACTTAATGTCTCTCGTAGCAGATAGCGCACATTGTCATGCGTAATATTTGCCCATGGCAGCCAGATATCCTTGACTCTGCATATAAACGCGACAATCCCGTCCATATCCCGACTGGGATCACACTGCTGTACTAGCCAGCCTAGTGAATCTTTGCGTACTGGTGCCCCATTGCTGAGATCGGCGACAGGTGAATGCCCTGGAGGAACCCCCACGGGGTGGATATAACCAAACAATACTTTCACCAAGGAAAGGATGGCGAGATGAGAGTAATCATATGTGCAAATATAGGTTGGGACCTGGGTCACATTTAGAAAGTCATATGGGGAACTGGTGGCTACCACGATGAATTGCTTTGGGTCAGTTGACATGTTGCACAACATCCCAACATGTTTCGTGAAGGCGTATTGATATGAGTTGTGACTCACATCTGCCGTCACCACAATTACTACCTGGGCTCGGGAAACCAAATCCTCGTGGTAGGGACGGATACCGCTGACGGCGTATGAAGCATGCAATATCTTACCCTTCCAGTATTTTGCAAGCAGCAGCCCAAGCTCCCGAAAAGTTAATTCGCCTTCCATATATATTTTCTTTCCAGTCCCACTTCCATTTGCCCCAATGTGTTTTTTCATATTGTCGAGGGGTGACAGAGGCTCGAGTAATGGAGTAAGAAGCAATAACCCAAAGGTTTGATCGGTGGCGGATTGGATTGGTAATACTGACTTGGTATCTCGAACCACAGTAACGGACGATTCATACGCAGACCGAGCTAATTCAGAGTGTGATAACGCCAGGGCGGATAAGCCTAACGTTCCACTAGGCCTGAGCGCAGTAGACCAGGATGTATAGCGCCGTCTCATCATCAAGATTCTTTGTGCGGAATCTCGAACTTGCGTTTCAGAGAGAATACCATTCTCAAGCGCAGTCTTGACACCTTCTATAGATTCAAGTTGGTTCATGAACGAGTGGCATACCATCAACATATCACAGCCAGCGGACAAGGCCATAATGGCGGCTTGCCCAAATCCTAAACTTTCATGGAGTGACTCGACTTCGAGACATTCACTGATGATGACCCCAGGAAAGCGCAGTGCTTGCCGGAGGGTGTTCTTCACGACTGTCTCCGATAGACAGGCATGTTTCACATCCAGCCCTTCTTTCAGGTTGGGCATGGCACAGGCACCAACCATGATAGAGTCGACACCTTCTTGAATGGCACTCTGGAACGGCATAAATGCGCTTCGTGTTAATTCCTCCATGGTATCCGGTACACATGGAATATCTGCGCCAGTATCATCTAGCTGTACGTTGCCGTAGCTGGGGAAGTGTTTTCCACAGGCGGCTACACCCCCATCATGATACCCTGCGACGAAATCGGCGCCAAAATGTGCAACTGTATTCGGATCTTCATCCATCATCCGCACCCCTAATGGGTGGGCATTGGAGTTCGACGCTATATCTAGCACAGGGCCCAATACCCAATTGACCCCTAAACATTTCATTTCCCTTGCAGTCGCCGTGGCAATAAGTTTGGCTCTATCACGGTCGTTACCCGCCACCACACCCATGGCAGAGGGAAACTGTCGAATATCATCGCCGGCTGCAATGGAGTTACAAACTCCGTTTTCTTGGTCAATTGCAATTAACAATGGAGATTCATGCCCAGATTCGTATGCCGCTTGCTGGAGATCTGAGATAAGCTATTTGAATTGGCGTCAGCTACTGTACACTGGGATCTCATGTTTCAAGTAGCAAAAATGACCACAAATACCTTAGTGGCCTGCGCAGCACCTATCGTGGGTGAACCAGACGTCAACTTCGAACGACTATCTCGATTGGGGCTGCTCCTCACTGGTCAAATTTTTGGGGGTAACAAGAACGGCGCCAACATGGTGGTCTTTGATCAAACTACATATATTCGGCGATATTTCGGTCCCATCGAAGCCAGCGATGAACAAGCTACCGACAATCCTGAAGTAACTGACTCAATTTCTTGTCCAACAGACGGAGGCAAGGGTTGCTAACCGTGAGATGTCTGGAGGGAGCGCCGGATGCGACATGACGGCCAGTATTTAACTGTAGAGAAAGCTGCTGGTTCTCGATTCTAACCATAGCTATCTTACCTAGTAGCGATACATAGTCGGGGTGCAACCTAAACTAATGTAAGGATGCCGGACATCCGCCAGCAATTCCAAATGGACTTGCTGGTCATTGCGAAAAATTCCTTACTGGAATAAATTGTAATGATGTGACTCGAAAGGCGCCGGGTGGTTGGGGTGGGGAAAATGTAACCAGAGTGGGCCGCCAAGTGAAGTACCTGCTCCATAGGTGGGTACATGTTACTTCGTTTAATGTTACCAGCCGAGGCGAGCCATTAAAATCTGTCTCGATCAGCTCCTGGAGTTCTTGTCTGTGGGCCCATGATTTCGACAACAAACCATCCATTCTGTGAATCCTGTATGGTGCTATTTGACTAACGGAGGCTGTGGAGATCGTATCATTAGTTGCCCTTTATTTCTTATAAATTGAACCCACTGTAATAGGCAGAACAGAAAATTAAAAAGAAAAAAGAAAAGAGAGAGAGAAAAAAGAGGAGATTACCTCGTATTATCCAGGCTAATTTCAGTACCTTGCACGGTTTCTCACCCATCGTCCCTGCGCAAGGCACACGTGTAGAAGTAGACTCTGCATATGTATGCAAATGATACCATAGTCATTGTGAGGCTTAGGTTGGGATTGTTTGGAGCAGTCGGAGAATACCTTAACCGCTGATGATATCAAAGATCGAATTCCTCGATACGTTCTTAATCCCCTAGATCGTGCATGACTCCTTAAAGAGCTGGAAGATTAGCACGGGAGATCTGAAACGTGTAATACTAATATTAAATAAATTGCCTCATTGCCTCAGGAAAGCCAGGGTCCAGGTCCAGTACATATACGGAGTAGGTCCAGAACGGAGTTCGGAGCTCGGGTTCGGGAATTCAATAATCCCCCCCCTGCCCCACGGGGAAATCTCGATCGAAGGAGCCTACCTATCATAGTAATACTATACTATCCAGATAACTTAACCGATAACCACCAAATATAGTTATCTCTAACAAAGAAGTAGCCCACAAGCTGGACTGCCTCTTTCTGCCTGGTTTCGAAATATGTCTTGAGACTGTCCTGCACAGTAGTTTCTCCTGGCAATGGATCTGAACACGGCCGTAGAGGCAACTTTACAGGATTATGAACCACCTACTAGCCTAGGGGACCTGAACATCGACGAGCTCCTTTACTCCGTGGATGGGGATGTCTCGTCTGGTATGCTCTTTGGTGCCAATTATGCGCATATTCCGACTGCGGACAAAGTCGTTGATGTAGCAGCACACAATCAGGCCTTGGACGAAGCAATAATTTCATCTGCTGAAGAACTACCAGAACGCCTGGAGGTAGATGAAGGATTAGGGAATCGATCTGAGGGATATCACGTGCAAAGGTCGCGACCGATTCTGATGTGCTCGAACACACTCCAGCAGGTAATTAACCCCCATGACCGGCGAGCAACGATCGAGGTACAGGCGTCTTTGACAGGACTTTTTTTCCGGGCAGATAAGCCGGCGTCCACGCCAGATCTAACGCTCTCCTCGGAGATTACGTGCTACCGACGGAATCTGTTCAAGGTTTATGCTACTGTGTCCATGCCACAGGTCATCGGGGACTTGAAGTTGGCTGAGGACCCGTCGATCGGAAGTGTGGTTGGTTTAACGGCGCAGGTTAGAGCGACAGAGAATCTAAAAGGCAGCGTAGTGAATATTATTCGGGCTAGTCCGAAGAATAACGCGTTCAATGACCTCCAACCGTTGCCCGTGTCAATTAGATTGGATCAACTGTGCTCAGGATCCCCTGTCCTAATATCCTGGGAGAGGCTACAGTTTCGCCATTCCACCACAAAAGTACCCCGTGCCGCAATACCTAGACAGCACTATCGGATCATTGTTGAAGTAATGGCTACTCTATCTGGCGGACAGATGATCTCGTTGTCACGATCAGAAAGCCCACCTATTATCGTGCGGGGCCGGTCACCAAAAAGCTATCTCCCCGAACCAAGGGACCCTGTCAGTCAGGCTGACTCTGCAAATGCCTATCCTTGCCTTGAACCTGTTGCTTCAGCCCTTCCAGGAAACACCAGAGCGGGTGGAGCCGATCCTATACCCGGAGCTGGAAACGATTCTCATACTGATGGAATGACAGCATCTGTGCAGAATCCGCACGATATTCCACTCAGCATGCCTGATATGGAAATGGTTGTGGGGGATTATTCGTACATTTCAATGCCAATATCGGACTGGTCACCTCCAGTTGATGCTGTGTTTGTATGTTTCTTGCTCAAATGTATACGTAGTTCGGACGCTAATGGGTTTATGCTTTCTATTAGCGGCCACATAGAGTACACCACAAAAAGACGACCAGCGCTATCGTTCGTCCCACCACAAAACGGCGGTATTACGTACAGGATGACAGCAAATTCCCGAGTCCATATGCCCGTACCTGAAGATCCTTTTCGTGCTTTCTGAAACCTAATCAGTGCATTCGCGTGCGACTCGTTGAGATTCATTGATAGATATGCGGACCAGAAAATTGCGACAATATTAGACACCAGGAGTCTATATTGTAATGGAATGAAAAAGAAATTTGCCATCTGAACGGCTGAATTTCAGTATAACTAGCCTCCTATCACTGGGTTGGGTCGCTCTAGCCTCCTACCAGGCCACAATTTGTAATTTTGAACAAGGACGTTGGTGAAATTTGATTCCACTTGACGCTGGCTGAGTTCTAGCCGCTTATATACACTATCCAAAGTGGACTTGACTAATTGCACGAGAGTAAAGAGACCGACAATGGACGTCGGAGCGAAAATGAATTGATCGGCAGTTACTCGAGCCACCGTGCTGGCGAGTTTAGAGGGCAGTTGAATCCAGATTTGTAAGAATCGGTACCTATTCATCCGGAGGTGGCTAGTGACTTTACTTTTTGGGGAATTGTGATATCTTGGAATCAGGGAGACAAACCATACAGCCATTGTGGGACCTAGAGCACAACCACCTATGGATGTCATAGTTGCTGTGCGATACCAGTCATACTGCTTGTCGGAGCCATTTTCAGAGTTGGCCATGGCCACATGTTGAGCAGCTATGTCGCCTACAGTGTATAATGCCTGATACCTTGTCAACCGCCATCTCAAATATCATGCGATGTCTATACAGAATGACATACTGCAGCTGTCGCGCACTGAGTACATAGCGGTCGTTTAGTTCGCTGGGCCTGATAAAGAGCCATCACATAGCGTACGAAGGCCATTTTGGTGAGGAAGACGTAAGGAAGACGTAAGGAGGTGTCGACTAAGGAAGACAAAGAAAACGTCGTTTGATTCACTAAGAATGAATCATTAAATGAGAAAATGTTTGTCATTGAGTCAGGTGGTTACCGTGACCCCGTTTTCTGTCACCTTCCCGTTCAGGAATATCCGACGCTAACAGATCCCATAAAAAGAAACGGATCCCCCCGCGTGGTCTTCTTGCTTGCCATGCTTCCCCAACATTTATGATATGACAACGTCTCGTCTTTCTGAGAGACCAATTTTGCGTAAATAGTCTTGCCTTGGTCACACAGCCCATGATCTTTGCAAAAGCCCCCATTCGTGCCTACGCTTGCTCTTATTCAATATTGGGGGTTGTACGATTCTCCAGAGCCCAGCCTGGATATCGAGCCATGGCAACCATCGCAGACTTAGATGAACAACCTTCCACTAGAGCGGAAGGCTCTATTGCTTCAGCCTTTGCCTCCCTGTCCAATCAGTCCACTGACCTTCCTGCACGGTTTCTTCAGCTGAAGCAAGATATCTCGCGAGGAAACGGCAATGCTATTTTAGATGGATGGCACCGGTTGTTAGACCGGGTTGCAGCGGACAAACTAGCGCATTGGGATTCTCATATGATCCCTGAAATCAAATTCTCCGCGATCAAATCAAACGGTGGACATCTTCCTGATCATGCGAAGCGAGCTCTGAAGGAATGTGGTACGATCATTGTCCGCGGAATGGTATCCTCTGAAGAGGCTCTTGTATGGAAACAGCGCATTCGCGATTATGCCTCTGCAAATCCATCTACAACAGGGTTTCCCGCGAACAACCCACAGGTGTACGAATTGTATTGGTCAAAATCTCAACTGGAAGCTCGCTCTCACCCCAACATGCTGTTGACTCAAACTGCACTCAACCAAGTCTGGTCTGCTGATCCCGAAGATCCTGTTGATACCTCTGTACCTATTACATACTGTGATCGTTTGCGCATGCGCACTGTATGTTAACCCGGATCTCTTATCGTTGCTCCTCGTGTTACTAAACTACTACTTCTTAGCCAGGGGATAAGTCATTCAACTTGGGACCACACCTCGATGGCGGCTCACTAGAGCGATGGGAAGACCCGGAGTACAGGAAATGTTATTCACAGATTTTGCAAGGCGAGTGGGAGAAATACGACCCCTTTACGGTAACTCATCGTCTCAAGGCGACAGTTGATATGTACCACGGACCCGGTGGCTGCTCTGCTTTCCGCTCCTACCAGGTCAGTCAGATACTCGGCTCTCAAGGTCTACATGCTAACTGAGTAATGCACAGGGATGGCTCTCCCTTTCTGATTGTTCTCCTGGCGCTGGTACTCTCAGAGTGATGCCTGACCTCCTCGCTTCCACTGCATACACCATGCTCCGACCCTTTGTCCGCCAAGACACCTCCGGAGCATGGGTTTTTGACCAAGAAACGAGCACCTTCCATGGAGCTGCGATGGGCGCCGGGCAGGAGTTAATTGCTGATGGACACGCTCATCTGTATTCAAAAGGATTCGTCTCCATCCCTCGTGTCAAGCCCGGTGATGCAGTCTTTTGGCACTGTGACGTTGCCCATATGGTAGAGAGTGAACATCGCGGTACTGGCGATTCGAGTGTGCTGTATATCCCAGCCGCCCCACTGTGTGAGGTCAATAGTTACTACTTGAAAAATCAGCGGAAGCAATTTCTACAGAGCAGGCCGCCCCCTGATTTCCCTGGTGGTGTCGGCGAGAGTCAGCACAAACACCGAGGCACTCTGAACGATTTGTCCGATCGAGGCAAGCGTGCAATGGGTTGCTTGAAGTTCGAGGCTGCCGCATCGGCTTCCTCAGGGCAACAGGCAGCTTCACGGATAGCGAACACGATCTTGGGCTTTGACGTTGAATAAATGATTGGATGGACAATAAGGGAATTTTTTTTTTGATATGAGAGCGGTTCATGCCTAGTATCAAACTATCATAGGAGCAATTGATGTTTTTACTACATCGTATCTCATCGTGTTATCGTTTCGAAATAACTCCCATCATATCTGAGTTTCAAGTAATCTTGACCCGAGTCGTGCGTTGACAATCACTGAGTCTTATCCACTAAGTGCTACACGGTTTAATCCACTACATACAGACACGTAAAATCTGATGCCCAGGCAAGAGTGTCTCGCATTGGCTGTTGGGGCCGAGCAGATTATGGAACTTGATCTGGTTTGGCGTCTGAGATAAGGGGCGGTGATGGTGCATGATGCATCTCAGTGAAAAGCAAGTTGTGATGTATATATAGTATAGGAGTATGTTTGATCACCACTGTATAGGAACAACTTTGATTATGATATGAATTCAGAAAAAGACATATGGATGAATATGATTCATATTATATACCATCCACCCATGCATGAAGGAATGACTTATCATTAGTAGTTACGTACATCAGGGGTGTCCACATTGCAAATACACAATGACTCAATGAAGCAAGAGACAGAAACAGTTAGAAAATATGTCGACAGCTTTTTGCTTTTTGCATAGCAATCCACACACAGAGAAAATTAATACTTTTTTTTGATGATCATGACGACCTCCCCCAAGGTCAGCCTAGATATCTGGCTGCTCAGATCTTCTGGCAGCAGCCCCAGCAGCCCTAGACGATGATCTGTTAATAACGGGTACTTTCCACTTTTTTCTAGATACTTGCACAAAGAGAGAGAGAGCGAGAGAGAGAGAGAGAGAAAGAAAAAGACATACCTCAGAGCCAGTTGGGTGCTAGAACAAAAATCAGTCAGTCAGCGACTGATCCATTGCACGCAGGAAAAAAAAATAGACGGAAAAATTTATAGGCAAAACTTACTTCATTGTTGGCACAAGCAGGTTTCTCCGGCACACACATGGAGAGACATGCGTCCTTCTTGGCATGGTCAACAGCTGCTTCGATCTTCTGGCAGCAGCCCCAGCAGCCCTAAAATGGAAAACAGGTTAATATCGTATCCGATATCGTTGGCATACTTGCCTATGGTATGGTAGTACGGGGGCATATACCTCGTGACCAGTTGGTTTCTAGATAGAATAGTCTGTCAGTGATGTTGTCCGGGAGAAAGCAAATATTATAGTATGCATTATATATATTATATGTATATGATGACTCACCTCGTCACTAGCACAGCTGGGCTTCTCCTGTTGACACATGGAGACACATGGCTCGCTCTGGAGAGGGACGGCTGCTACTTTGATTTTCTGGCAGCAACCCCAGCAACCCTAAATTAGGAGTCATAATTGTTAATGATGCACTTCACTATCAGCAAAAGTAAAAGGAGATATACCTCGGAGCCGGTTGGACGCTAGAACGGAGTCAGTCAGCAATTTGCGCATCCTGAAAACGAGAAAATACAGAGTAGGATTACCTCGTCATTTGCACAGACAGGCTTCTCCAGCGCACACATGGCGAGACAAGCGTCGCCCTTGTCGGCAGTAGGGGCAGCGGTAGCCAGAAGGAGGCAAGCCATGAAGATAGCAGAGACGCGGAGCATGTTGGCGGATGTGTGAAACGAAGAAAGATGTTCGGGGAGCAAAAGGAAAAGATGGTTGTGCAACAGAATGTATTCGTAATTCGGATGAGCGAATGTTGTTGATGGGTTTATTGTTAGATTCACAGTGAATTGCCCGAGTACTTATACTTCTCAGGATTCATAAATTCATCGGTGGTGGTCAGACAGTCAGACTATCCCTTGCTCTCCGGATCATATCCGGGTGGATCCATCCCCCCCGGAAGCTGTTAGAAATCGTAACCAGGTCTGTCCTCCATACCCCTGACACCAAGCCTTGACTACACCAATGGTTGCCGGTGATCATTGTCTGTGGCTTCGGGTTGTGCGGTGTCGATGGCGCCCGGTGGAGCCAAAACGGCTTTTACTACGCCTGGATACGTTAGTAGATGTCTATTGTTATAGTATGGACCAACACCTAATCGATCGTGAATGAAATCGAAAACCAAAAAAAAAAAAAGAAACATACCGAGCCAGCGGGAATACGAAGATAGCCATATTCTGCTGGAGCTGGGGGCGATTCGTGGTAGGCCTCGCTGCTGTGGCAGATTCCTTCATCGCGATGGTATGCAAGGGGCCTAGAATTACTTGGCGAAAATGGAAATGCAATGGCATGTTGCTTTGCATCGCATCTGATGCCGCATTTACATCGAGAGTAGGATAGCTTTACGAGATGGAATCGTGAATCTGTGGTGAGCGACAAGCAACATAAATTAGGATGCATGGGGTGATTTGGACGCTGGGGTGACCATTACATAAAATCTCCAGGCGATGCTGCTGAGCGTCAATGAGGCCGAGGCGTCAGTGAACGTGCTTCACAAGCCCTTCATCTCAGAGTGTTGATTCCTGCGCGGTGACCCCGGTTCAAGGAAGATCCAGCACTCTAACAGAGTTTTCTCTACAGATGACGTTGTTCTAGGCTTTTATCATGCGGCACGAGCCAGACAGTTTATGACTTGCATTATTCCTGAACCAGAATCTCACACCAACTGAGACCGGGCACAAAACGGCTTCTCTGTGGGCAGTTTGTGCATATCTCTTATGTTATGATATCACAGTAACACTGCAGGTGGCGGATGCGTACCCTGGCATGTATCCTGATCCTTTTGGGCAATAGTGGAAGTGCGGACTCTGATCCCTGAAAATCCCCCGAACGGCGGGTAGAGCCGGCTGAGGGTTTTTTTAACTCGTTCATTTTCTATATTCGGTTTTCGAGGTACAGGGATCAGAAGCTCTAACTATGATTGATACACGCACTGACGTAAAGCTAACCTTAGATTACACGGGGAGCTAATGAAGCGATTATAGAATTGGTTGCGCAATCTACGGTCATTGAAAGAAACTGCATGGCGGAGGTTAGAGTTTTCAAATGCATGTCATTTCTGCTGATCCTGCGTGTTTGGTCTAGAACTAACCGCAGGGGAAAGAAAGTCTAGAAGTTCATAAGAAGTCCGATGGCAACCGGGCCGTTTGCAAACCAAGTGGAGATAGTGTCGGTTATGGCTTGACTCCTGTTGATCCATGGGGCTTATATTGGCCTCAGCCCCGGCTTCCCGTGTTGAGTACTTTGTTGTTATGAGATTGGCTTATACTTAGGTAGGTTGGAGCCCCGGAAATCCTCGGCATGTGGTTGTATGGACTATGCACATTGGATGACCTCGATCATATCCTTTCTTTTTCAAAGAAAATTCTATTTATTTATGTATTTATTTACGTATTTTTTTTTAAAGTTTCGATCTGAGCTCTCAACCGAGGTGGAGGTTTTTAGCGTGCAACAATCGACAAGAGTGGAGTGCACAGAGCTTTTCTCCGCAGCTCCCGCCCGGGTGCCATCGGTGGAACTGGCCAGACTCTTACCCAAAGCTACTCTCTCTACTTTAGATGATTGACAATTAGTCTGTGTTACTACTAGTATCTCCCATAGGCTGTGACCTACAGCTCATTCGACGCTCTGTGCTCGGGGATCGAAGGCGAGCGAACCAAACAGGGTTTGCAAACTATGATCCACGGGAACAACAAGACAACCCACACTTATTTAGAGTGTAGTATCCCGGCGCCGGAATATATAGCTTCAGGGACGCGATGCATACAGCATTAACTAGATAAGGAACTTGTAGAGCGTCTGTTCCACTTGGCGTCGAGGAGATCGAGGGTCTTCGGGCACCGGAGTTAAATTTACCTTTGAGGGATTATCCGCCGCCATTATTCCCAACCTCCTGAAGTGCGTATTTCGTTCCACTAGAACAAGCAATGCTATGGACCAAAACATGTTTTTGCGATTGTAGCCGTAGTATTGAGCATGGCGCAGGTGAGCGTGGATGAAGGCCTGTTCTACCTTGGATTGTCGGACTAAACAGGAGCTCCGAGCTATATTTCCTTCTTCAGTCTGGTAGACTTGTTGTTCCACAAGACACTGGCATTGGAGTTGTGCTGACACTGCTAGGAAGCAAAAATGTTCAACTTGTCGATGGCTTCCATTTTGGCCGTAATTTTGGTAGGTAGACTGTAGGTACTACTCTTCATCAGTGTGGACTTACCTCCCGTCCCACGGAGTACATCCTATAATGGCGAACGGATATGATTGGCTACGATAGGGTCGCTTATCACTAGCGCCGCACGGGCCACTTCAGAGATCCTTTAAATACCGCGTTGGCCCCCCGTTCTTTTAGAATTTTTTTTCTTTTCTTTTCCAGCTCTCTTTGCCTTTTGGCTTAGATCAAGTGTAGTATCTGTTCTTTTCAGTTTAATCTCTGAAAGTGTTCCATAGGAACACAACATTGATTAATCTTATTTTTGGTCTCCGTGGAAGGGCCCCTGTGCTTGCGCATGCCTTGCCACACAGTGTCATCGGGCTTACACTACCCCCGATAGACGCGAACCCCCTTTTTTCATCAATTCGGTCGGTATACCGACCATTTGGAGAAGAAAATGTAGCATCTAATAGCTTTTTACAAACCATCCATCTAGTATGTAGATACGAAGTACTCAACGTACGGTCTCTGAAATTATTACAATTAAGGCATTTAGTCCTTTGAATACAGTATTCTTGGCTGAATGTGGCATGTTATTGTTATGACCATATCTAGCTTTTCCCCCCCACGTATTTTTGCCCATAGTCGGACCATCTTGTCCTTCACATTGGGGTCGACGCCTCGTTCTAGTAGCGGTGCGGCGATATGGACGTCTGTGTGCTTGTGGTTGAGGTACACCTTGTCCGTACTTGATTGTAAGGAAACAGGAATGGTCTTGGTGGGTATTTACTCCTTGTAGTTAGTTCCTGGGAGGCGCATTTAGGTCCTGCCTTGCGATTACCTGACTGCCGCGGTGGTGCTGCCCTCGTAGTAGTAGTATTACTATCATCGATGTGCGATGGTAGATGGAGACCAGAATGGGTGAGCTGCAGTAAAATCAAATTCAACACGTTTGTCAGTGATACAGAGTACCAGATATCTTTGATAGTCATTTCTTAATACGGTATTTTCTTACCTTCTCTCTACAGATAGATTCCCCTGAGAAGCATTATACTGTATCTACCTCACATATCGGGATTCCATCTGTCTAATAGTCTATACGACGGAGGGCTTGCTCTCGGCCCTGGCGCCGTGCACCGAAATCACCAAACCAGTTAACCTGCCCGTTCTCCCCTCCTCCGCAAGAAGAAAGTAAACGAGAGGGGAAAAAAAAAAAAAAGAAAAAAGAAAAATTCAAGATGCAAGGAGAACGTACTTACCAGTTTGCTGGCCACATGACGGCCCGGTCGCTCCGTACCCCAGATAATACCATGCGCTCGATTGGGTGCGGGGAACGGGCCGATACCGACATATTATACCAGCTGGTAACAACCCCAGCCGTCATGTGCAGGTTGGAAATATACTATGCCGACGGTAATACTTCCGATTCAGCCGAGTAAATGCCAGAAAAAGAAAGGAGATATTGCGGGGGTGACTGGCTGATTGTGCTATAAGAGGATGCTTATTGCTATCGAGCTCAAAGTGAGGAAAATATATGCTTCCTCGTTTTTAACTTCCTCAAGTCTGATACTCAGTCTCTCACCCAAATCGATCAATCCTTCCCGTATCCCTTTCAGTTCAATAATATGAGCTCAAATGGTTACCCGTCGAGCTTCGATACGGAGCCGAATGCCGTCCAGGTCATAAAGACCACCGAAGGCATCACCACGATTACCATGAACCGCAAACACCGCCGGAATGCTATTGATGGGCTGACAGGCAAGAAGCTGACCGATGCTCTGCTTGATTTCGAAAATGACCCCAGCCAGAAAGCCTGTGTGCTTTACGGCGCAAACGGGACTTTCTGTGCTGGCTTTGACCTTCACGAAGTGGCCAAGTTCGAAGAACAGAAGGCCGGATACAGTGGCCCCCGAATCGCACAAAACGAGCGTGTCGAGGGCCGCAATATCGGGCCTATTGGTCCGTCTCGGATGCAGATCCGGAAGCCTATTATTAGTGCTGTTTCTGGCTATGCAGTTGCTGGTGGTCTGGAGTTGAGTCTTCTCGGGGATATCCGTGTTGCTGAGGAAGATGCGATCTTTGGTGTCTTCTGTCGACGCTGGGGTGTCCCTTTGATTGACGGTGGTACTGTCCGTTTGCAAGCTATTATTGGGCTCGGCCGCGCCCTCGATATGATTCTGACTGGCCGTGGTGTTGGAGCTAAGGAGGCCTTTACCATGGGGCTGGCAAATTACGTCGTCCCCACGGGTAAAGCCCTGGAAGAGGCAACAAAGATCGCGCGGCGGTTGATTACATTCCCGCAGGGCTGTATGAATGCCGATCGGACGTCGACTTACTATGCTGTGTATAATGCCACGTCGTTCGAAGATGCTTTAAGCTACGAGTATGACAACGGAATGCAGGTCATTACTTCAGAGAGCGTCCAGGGCGCAGCAAAATTCAGTGCTGGGGCTGGACGCCATGGAAAATTTGACTTCGATGGCAAACTCTGATTGCTGTGCTTCCTATCCTGGATGGTGTTAAGCTGCTGCCAGTGTCTACGCATGGTTTCTCTTAATTATTGTTCTCTTTAAATTGTTATGGTGAATGTAGTAGCAGTGGTGACATGCTGCATCTCCGCTCCTTTAGTATTTCGTACTTGAATAGCAGTTTTGATTTCCGTAATTGAGTAGCATTTTTTTTTTTTTTTTTTGAGTCCATGTCTTCGCACAATATTTGCTTGGTATAGTGACCTAATTTGTTCGGACTTCGGCTCCTATTGGGGAAATGAATAAGTAGCAAGAATGTTAAGTATAGTACTGTGAAACTAACGAAGTCAATACCTACACTACTAGTACATGAGTTGTAGACTGACGCTAAGGAGATCCAATTACCCTAAGCCTATCCGTACCAGACCATGGAGGATCTTGAATCTTCCTGTCAAGAGAAACCCAGTAAGTTAAACTTACCAAGTCAGGACTGCGGTAGATGTCTAGTACTAGTTTCTTGATAATATATATGGATATGGATATATCAATTCGCATGCTTTGGGTGCTAGTCACACTTTTATTGATATATAAATTTTACTCCACTGGAGTTTTTTATACAGTCACTGAATTCGCATAATACAGCATGCCACTGCAAAGCCCTAGCGGTGCTTTTCCAGGATTGGCTTTTGTGATTGATGTTGTCAAAAGAAATCACAACATGAAACTTCAGTAAACCATGATGCCCGGGGCCGTCCCTTTGGATTACCTGGGGTTGTTATCTCGCAATGATAGGCTATTCTACTCAGAATAGCCGGGTTTAGCTACCACCTCTTGTGAGTCGTTATTTGGCCGTGCATAGGCTATGGACCTCAAGCAATATCTTGTGGAGGTTTATATCTCCCTTTCATGAAATGCAGTGCTAGTTGACTAACCAGTTAACTTTCTTGGGTCAGGTAGGTAAGTATTTTAGCGGCCAAACTACTAGTTAGACGGCAAAGAATGCTCAGTGGTCAACCACTACCGCCTTCCTAGCATATAGATCTGCGTGCAGGTCAATGTTGAAGGGTCAGGCTAGGTTTTCACCTCTCCTGCAACACTCTTACGCTCCCGACGCTTATCACGTACCCAAATCTCTTTGGGCAAATCCGTTCGACGTGACCGGTGGTCAATCTCAAACGAAGATAAGTCTGTGATTAAATCGCTGAGTTTGTGATACCCGTAGGTACGGGAGTCGAAGTCAGGGTATTGTTTTATGAGGAGAGAGCCGATCACGGAGAGCTTAGCCCATCCATTGTCGTCAGAGGCTCTCTCTACTGTTGTTCGTAGCTTATTTTCTAACTCATCACTTTCCCGGGCCTGGTGGGCTTTTCCATTGGACTGAGAGACAACCTTGGCAGTAGCATGTGGCACAAGTGCATCGATATGGACGAGATTTTCAGTGTAGATGAATTTGTCGCAAGCAGCGACAAACGGCTTTGGTGTTTTAGTTTCCCCAAACCCGTACACAATCAGTCCAGACTCGCGGATCCGAGCTGCCAGCCTGGTAAAATCACTATCGCTGGAAACGAGGCAGAAGGCATCCAGCCGGCCCGAGTACAGGAGGTCCATGGCGTCGATAATCATAGCTGAGTCGGTCGCGTTTTTGCCATGGGTATATGCGAACTGCTGGATCGGTTGGATCGACTGCTTGAGGAGCTCGTTCTTCCAGCCCCCCAAACAAGGGCTCGTCCAATCCCCGTAGGCCCTCTTCACATGGGCTGTGCCATACTTGGTGACTTCGGCCAGGAGTTGACTGATTCGCAATGGCTGCGCATTGTCTGCGTCAATGAGAACCGCCAGCTTGGGAAAAGTGTCGCCGACCATGGTCAATGTACTCCGTACCTTGAATGAAACGGCAGTTAGTTCACGACAAGTTCTTCGGCGACGGTATTATTTTCATAATATAATTCTGGTCTGGCCATGATGATGTGTGGGCATTCAAGGGCTATATATATGGCCGTGGGCTGTGTGGCTGGGCATTGAGGTAATAGATTATCATGATCCTCTGTACCAAGGGAGCTGTCGGTCTAGCCCATCGTGACTTTTCAATTCCCGTCTTCCACCACCGTGTTAAGCAATTATCATACGATCCATCAGTTTTCTGCAAACCAAATCTGGTGCCAAATAAGCAGAGAGTTTTGCCTACCGATCAGATGCTCTAGGGCTGAGACATCTACCCCGCTATGGTCTTTGTACCCACAGCAAAGTTCTATACAGCCACCCCTAAAGACGGTGCCCCAGGGATATCAGAATATATTTCGACGCCGAAGTAGCCCTTATGATACTGAGACTTATTTATCTTTTTCCCAATGAGGGCAAGGATTTTCGGGTCAAATGCCACCCTTTTGACTGTGCTTTATCAGGAAAAAGAATAATAAATAATAAATAATAAATAAAAAGCATCTTTACGAGGCACTTTCCCACATATGAGGCAGTAAGTTGAATTTCATCCAATAATCTGGAAAACTTGTACCTTTCCCATTTTAGAGAAGCTCGATGTAGCTAGCTATGTGGCGCCTGAGATGAACCTCTCGAACGAAACATGGTTTGGTGCCATCTGGATCAACCAACGTGCTATGGACGGTCAAGGAGTGAAGACCCCATTTATACGAATGAGCTGTGCACAAGCTAGGCCCACCACCGCCTGACCTCGAAGTAGCTAAAGAAAGACAATGACGGTGACGCAGATATAGCTATACGCATGTCATGTCTGTTGCTACCCTCGGTAGTAATCACTGGACCAAAGCCCACAAATACTGGCATTCTAGTTGTAGTAGGAGCTATGCGCCTCTTTTACCATATATTCGAATAGTGCTCTCAACATAAGTGATGTGTCAGGTGGCGTTCCGAAGGTGGTCTCCAAGAACCGCCAGCTGGGATCAAAAAGTATCCCGGCCAGCATGCCGGGCAGCTTCGAACAGTATGACGTCGGTCTGACCTCTATTCTGCTTCCCTAGGGTCATGATACTGTTTCAGTTACGAATATCAGTTCGAGTATGCATCAAACAAAGCCTCCATCTGGTTTACCTGTCCACCACAGAGACTGCCACGCGTTCGGTCCTCCCAGAAGGCGGCTTTGACGTAGCGCAAGACGTCGACGGTGCCCATATCCTTGGGCCTGCAGTAGTTCGCCCCACCTAAAGTTAACAAGTAGGAATTCCGAGGCAAGGTATACCGAAGATCAACAAGGGCAAGCTCAACGCGTGACACCCTCAACTCACCACCGATTCCGCATGTATCCTGCATTGCAAGCCAAGGGCTCAAATGGAAGCAAGCGTATGCTGCCGTGGGCATCCGGAACGATATACTATGGAAACATGATTCTGTCACATGAGCTTGTGCGTATAGCATCATTTGTAGGAGAGCTATTACTTTCCTAAATAGGTAACAAGCATTCTTCGAACATTAGGGTCGCCATGATCGACATTGTGACTACTGTCTTGGTAGATAAATGCCCGTCCTACATACCAGCGCATCTATAGGATCACCTATACCCAAGGGATAAACCTGTTTGCCCTTTTTTTTTTTCATAGCTTACCCCATATGCAGAAGGTGTTTTCCCTATGGGAGAGAACTCATCATGGAGAACGATCCTATTTGTACAACGATATCCCGTGTTGACTCCTATCTTTTAACGCATCTGAAGCGACCCCTACTTCGGCTCTTCCACCGGTAGTATCGCAAAATGGAGGGCAAGGGCACCGAAAAGGCCCCACAGGTTGTCTACAGAGAGCCAAGTATTCCATCCCCGTCGGAATCCTCCCACTCCTTCGACTTGGAGTGCGAATACAATGACCCCAAGTTACCTCCAGTCGATGGAGGACTCCATGCATGGCTCTTCCTGGCGGCATGCTTCGTGGTTGAAGGCACCGTATGGGGTGAGTTAATACCCACGTCTGACATGGCTCGATAGCATCTGACGATGCGCACCTGGGGTAGGGTTCGCCTCCTGTTTCGGGGTATTCCAAAACTATTATCGAAATGACCCAGCCTTCCAAGGGTCCCATGCTATAGCTGCGATAGGGACCTGCGCAATGGTCGGTAAAAGAGTATTCTGCCCTACGGACATCAGTAAGTTTGCTAACTGCAACAGGGAATGGCGTACCTGCTCTCCCCCATCGTGATCGCCACCTTGATAACCTTCCCTAGAGCGCAACGATGGGCATCCTCGGTAGCATTCGTCGTCCTTTCGCTGTCCCTGGCTCTCAGTTCATTCTCCAAGAACGTCACGCACCTGATCCTATCCCAAGGCATCGCATACGGAACAGCAGGCTGTTTCGCCTACGCCCCGTCAATCCTCTTCATGCCGGACTGGTTCGTCCAAAAGAAAAGCCTCGCCTTTGGCATCGTCTGGGTAAATCCACACCCACACACCCACACACAGCCCAACCCTCTTCACTCTAGCAACCTCCCCAGATACACGAAATCCAACAACTAACACCTAACCAATAACCTACAGAGCGGCTCCGGCCTTACGGGTATAATCTTCCCCCTAATCCTGCAGACCCTGCTGGACGCGTACGGTTGGCAATCGACGCTGCGAATCTGCTCAGTCGCCATATTCCTGCTAGCAGCGCCCTTCATGCTGTTCCACAAGCCGCGCACCCCCCGGAAAACAGCCACCCCGCTACAGCAGAAGCTGGACCTCAGCTTTCACCGCAGCCGCACGTATCTGATCTATCAGGCGGGAAATATCGTGCAGTCGCTGGGGTTCTTCCTGCCCCAGATCTTCCTGCCCAGCTACGCGGCGCTGCTGGGCGCAAAGGGCCTTCAGGCGTCCTCCACCATAACCGTCTTCAACATCTCAAATATGTTCGGTTGCATTGCCATCGGCTGGCTCGCTGATCGGTACCACGTTTCGGTTTGCATTTTCATCTCCACTGTCGGGGCCGTGGTCTCTACCTTCCTGTTGTGGGGCTTCAGCGTGCATCTGGCGCCGCTGTACCTCTTCAGTATCTTGTATGGCTGTACCGGGGGCAGTTTTTCGTCGTCCTGGTCTGCGACCTCGTCTGAGGTCGCGAGGAGTCACCCGTCGACCGATGTGAGTATGGTCTTTGCGTTTCTGGAAACCGGCCGCGGCATCGGGAATGTCATCAGTGGGCCAATGAGTGAGGCGCTGTTGAAGACCAGGCTGTGGGAAGGTCGGGCTTTCGGCGCCTATGGCACCGAGTATGGGATCTTGGTCGTGCTGACTGGGGTTACGGGCCTTCTTGGTGGCGTGTCGGTTGTTGCGAAGGCTTTCAGATGGATTTGAGAGTCTGATGTTTCTTTCTTTCTCTTTCTCTTTCTCTTTCTCTTTCTCTTTCTCTTTCTCTTTCTCTTTTTCTTTTCTCCCTTTCCTAAGGGTATAATGGTTTAATTGTGAACTTGTTATTGAATGGTGGACAGGGGTTGTATGTAGACTGGGATGGGGTGTGATTTAAAAGAAAAATAAAAGCTGACATGGGGCCCGTTTAAGTAACGGAGGGCATGATTTTTTCTCTGCACTTATCAATATATGTATAATGCTTTGCTGTATGAATTATTCAATAACTATAATCTCCTGTCTATCATATATATATGGATATAAGAACACTATACACATGATCACATGATCACATACCAATCGTCAAATATATGCACCCAAACACCCGAAACTCCACTGTTGCTATATGTAAATGGGAATGTTCAAAGACGCTTCCTACCTCCGAACTGGGGGCGCAGCTTCCCCCTTTATGCACGCACAGCTGCCATGCCAACTCCCTCTTGATGTGAATTACACCGCGGAACCGCGGGTATTATAACTAATTTAGATACTCTCACGAAGCCTCTCCTGCCACGTCTTCGGGCGGGCCGTTTCCCAAGAGTAATTCTGGAGCCGTCCCGTTTGCAAGTCGGCCTCCAGCGGATGCACGAACTTGGTGCGGTAGAAGAGCTTGTGGCCGATGTACAGGACCACGAAGATGATCACGCAGATGTAGGCGACAAAGAAATCGGAGACGTTGAAGGTGGGAATCCAGGCCGTGAACCCTTGAGTCAGGATGATCAGGGTGCTGAAGAAGAGCCCGTACCAGGTGAGATATGGTTGGAGCATGGCTTTGTAGGGTAAGGTATCACGGGAGATGTCGCGCGCCTTCAAGGCACGCATGAAAGCCAAGTGGCTCAGACTGATGGACGTCCAACAGATGAATCCAGCCACACTGGAGATGTTGACCAGCCAGTTGAAGACCTTGCCACCAGATTCGGACACGTTCATGAAACCGAGAAGTCCGAAGGCGGCGGTGAAGGCGACGCTGACGTAGGGCACACCGCGGTGAGTGACCCAACCGAAGATCGGGGGCGCGAACTTTTCCTGAGCCAGGCCGAGGAGCACACGACTGCCACTGTAAACGTTGGAGTTGGCCGCTGAGAGGACGACAGTCAGGAGGACGGCATTGATCAGACTGGGAAGGACCTTCACGCCGGCGAGCTTCGCGGCGATGACCATCGGGGAGGCGGAGGCGTTGCTGGAGTCGGTGATCAGGTTGGGGTTATCGTAAGGAACCAGCAAGCCCATGAAGAAGATGGTTAGGACGAAGAAAACGAGAATACGAATGAAGGTCTTGCGGATGGCCGACGGAACAGTCTTCTCAGGATTCTCCGTCTCACCGGCCGCGACACCAACCAGCTCGGTACCCTGATAAGAGAAACCAGCCTGGATCAACACAGCCCAGAAGCCGACGAACTTGGAAACCGGGTTTGACGCGTCGATCAGATAGGGGGCAAATGCTCCTGGTTCCTTCCATGTGTGGAATCCAAGGTAACCCTGCTTTCCAACCCCAGCGTCGATGCAGATGGCGAAAATCATGAATCCCAGGACCGTGACCACTTTGATCATTGAAAACCAGAATTCGATTTCTCCATAGAATCCGACGGGAAGGAAATTGAGAAGCGTGATTACTACCCAGAAGATGGCGATGAAGATGGCTATCGATAGTTTATCATCCCAATATTGAATAATCAGACCGGTAGCAGTCAGTTCCACAGCGTATGTTGATGCCCAGTTAAACCAGTAAATCCAACCCATCGCGCATCCCAGACTGGGATCGACGAGACGTGCGGTATAGGAGGTGAAAGAACCGGAGATGGGAAGATATGTTGCAACCTCACCTGCAGTCGGTTAGTACCCCGCACGTATAAGACAACAACAAAGATTTACCTAGTGAGGACATGACCGAGAAGACAATAGTACCGACAAAGATATAGGCGATGAGGGCACCCGCGGGACCAGAGTGTGCAATAGCTGTTCCACTGCTGATGAACAAACCCGTTCCAATTGTACCACCTGCGTCATGGTTAACCCCAAGTTCTGACCTCCATGTACATCGATCGGATTGTGACTGACCGATAGCAATCATCTGCAAATGTCTACTCTTCAGCTTGCGCTGCAATTCCTGCGGCGGCGTATCCCCTCCAATCCCATCCTTCTCGACGTCATCATTTCCGCTGCCATCCTTCTTCTTGCCAAATATCTTCAGCGGGTTGATGTCCGTCTTGGTAGTAATCTTGTCATTATCGTTCCCCGCGGCAGCTTCCGTCACCGGCGGCGCAGAGGTGACCTCGTCGATGGCCATTCCGGCCGTATATTTGTTGTACGTTGGATAGGAAACTGAGACTCGTCACAGGAGAGAGGAGCGAGTGAGGGGATTGGGATGCGATTACGTGCATGCACGAGGTTTCGATGATCTGAGTCAAAGAAAGAAAAAAAAGCTTTTTTCCGACAGACACTCCGTTGTCATACGGTTGGGGGTTTTCTTTTTTTCATTTCATTTTTTTTTTCTTTTTTCATTTTTTTCTTTTTCATTTTTTCCCCCCATTTCCGGCCGCGACTCGTCCGTAGAAGAAAAATTCATCAATTCGAAGACTCCAACTCGGACAAGACTCCGCTACAAGATCCACTTGCAAGCTTTTCACTGGTCAGGAGGCGCCGAGCCATTATGTAAAAATCAAACAACCAGCCGATGAGAGCGGAAAACGGCCTGTCTCAGTGGGTGTCATCGCCAGTTGCAACGCGACGGTCGTGCTTAGCGGAAGCTCCAATGCCGGTATCATCCTTCCATGACATGGACTGAAGCTTTGCTTGAAGATTCTCTCCTGAAAATCTTCCCACGCAATAGGATTGATTGACAGCCTTAATCACCCATTGTCAGGCTATCGCGTGCATGGTGGGTCTCGACCATATCCATCCATGCCAAGACCTTGAGCCCCTCGAGTTTAGATCAAATTGGGTTGACTATCAGTAGTATACGCTTATGCAGGGCCTGCAAAACTAAACCATCCCCGTGAAAGGCGAATATCACCAACAGGGCATCGGGGAGAGTGGCGACGGAGGACAACTCTGGATGGCGGCCTTTTGCCCCTCCTTTTTCAGCTGGCTGGTTAGTTTTACCCTCGGACAGGCACTAGTCATGGCGGTTTTGCCTCCCTTGGATGGCGAAAACTGAGTCCAAAAAAGTTAGCATCGGTTGGGTTCCGACTCTAGTCTGCATGCGGTATGGCTCTTATCGGCGGCGTACCGATGGATCACGTGCTGATAGTGTCACATGACACTGTGATATGGAACACTCCCGAGTCAGCCGTCCAGGTTCTCCAATATGGATCACTTCATGATACAATCAAAGAAATAGCACTAGTGGCTGGCTCCTCCCGTTCCAAATTTTAATGTATCATATATGAACCATCATCTTGGCTCCTATTTCCCCGTACTTTTACAAATTAACTTTCGTTCTATCTAGAATTACTAAATGGACTGGTACCTGGTCCCGAGGATTTGCCTCTCCCCCCAAAAACAATTAAAAAATTTTTTTTAAAAGAAATAAATAAAAATAAAAATAAAAAAGAAGAAAAATATGTTAATCTACCGGGTATAGTATTCCGTTTGCTCCAGATTATCGTAACTATAGTACATCGTTTTCATCCGACAATGCACGATCACCCGACGCACCTGAACCGGGATCGTGAAGATACAAACTCTATTATCCATGTTGAGTCCCATCCCTCCGAATCTCATACATCGTGGTGACCTGAATACCCATCGGGTGCCGTCCGGCCTCCTCATCTGAGAGACTCTCGGTGTGCCCCGTCTGTCCGTCAGTGACGAATGTATGATTACCCCCGCCGTTCAAAATGAACTCATCGCTGGAGCGCCCACCTGCGTTTGCAGTATTCGTCGACTCCAATTGAGTCGGCTTTGACTTCCCGAACACCGACAGACTGTAGCTGCCCTTCTTCCCGTTTCGTGATCCATATCGATCCCTTGAGGACCCCAACCAGGTCGAGGTGCTGAAGAGCGGCTTGATGCAAGGCGCGTTCACGGCGATGATGCCGACGAACTGACTCCTGATTAGCGGAACCCCCATTTGTTTTCCGTAAATGATGTGACGTACCGTTTCACGGATAGCCCAGATGGTGCTGGTATTGATGCTGTCGATGCTCTGGAGGGAGAGAATACAGCGGAGGAGCGTTGCGATCATGACGAAGACACCGCCACAGAGGAGGACCCCGATCATCAGCTTGCTATGCATTCTCAGGTTAGAACTGGCCTGGTGGGTTAACACCAACAGCATGCTTACCGGCGGAGTGCGAGTCGCACTTTGGCTAACAGCGGGATGGGAATGAACACGAGAATCGCGTCCGTCCTGTGATTCAATTAGTTTGGAATTCCTTGGTATTAGAAGAGGAGGGGCCCACGAACGAGACATTGGTCACCGCAATTACGATATAGTTCACGTAGCCCGCAGTGCAGTTGACTGGACATAGTAGTTAGAAAAGGGGATTTCGGTCTACAGGAGAATGGGTAGATCCTTACTTCCGGGATCCGGATACACCTGCCAGTTCCTATGCAGCGGGCGACAGTGGAGAAAGATAGTCAGAATGACGGCAACGTAAGTGCATGCGCACAACACGGCGTTGAATTTGACGAGCTTCTGTTGGACGAGGCCCAGCCTAGAAAAACGGTTAGTGGGAGAGCTGGCTGGATGGGCTTTCGCGGGGAATTTTTTACGTGAGGCGATTATAGAAGAACAGCATGCAGGCTTTAAGCGCCCAGATCAGGGTCACATAGCAGGTCCAGCCGGCGAGAAGGCATTGAGAGCCACGGGCAAGAATGTCGACTTGCTCGGGGGTCAACGCAGCCCTTTGCGCGTCATCGAGACCGATGTTGGTTCCATATTGGCCTGCGAGAGGAAACTGTTAGTTCGCGTTCGGGAACCTTGACAAGATTGAAGAACATGCCAATCAATTCCAGCATGGTTAACTCTGCCTGACGTCTGTTAGTGTCATGCTGTGGCACCCGGGCAAGGAGGAAGATTTACCGTCCAGAAGGCGAGAACTACAAATGCGAAGTAGTCATCTCCCTGCCAGTTTTTGACCCCAACCACTCTAAACCGGGCGAAAATACGGACAAGGATGATGACGGCGCCTATGCCATATTCCGTCCATGCTTCTTTCTGGAAAGGGGTGGTATGACCCATGGTGGAGGGAGTGTGTGGCGGCGTGCAAGCAGGGCTGTGTGGATGGGGAACTACTCTTCAGAGTCCTTCAAGATTCCACACCAGAAACCTGAATGACACATGGCATGATCCGAGATCAAGGTGGATAGTTAAAAAGTCCCGGGCAGCTTACGGCTATACTCTTTTCTCAGAACGGACCACCGGAAACCACTAGCATTCTGCAGATGCTTGTGAATAGGAGGTAGAGTTTGCTTTATTCCCTCTAGACTATTAGTTCGGATGACCAAGATAGTCCTGGTGAGGAGCTAGAGGTAATGAAAGTGCCAGAAAAGGGAAAAGTGACCTTGGAAGGGTTGGTCCGCCAGCTTATTTCTCGTGTATGCCAATGGGGTATGCTATTTCTAGCAGTACGTCGGGAGAAGATCTTCGTCCAAGATTTCAACCGTCTGGGTATGCATCCCGATTCCCTATAAGGGGGGGGGGTTCCAGGGGGAGGTTAAGTTCCCCGGTGGATATCGAGTGGGTTCTTCTACCGTGTCACCTTTTCTTGTCTGGGGCATCGGGATCTGCTGAGGATTTGAGAGGTCAGAAAAAAGCTACCGGGATTCATGACAGGCCGCCCTGCTATTAGTTAGAAGTACTCTTCAGGAGGGACCAACATGATGGGGCGGCGAGCACCCCTTAGTCCTGACAAGGATCTTACACCCATCGTATGAGAAAGCTTGGGTTGCAGGGTGCTTAGCATGATACTAGTAGTGAACTACCTATGTATCCGGACCTCCCGGCTAGAATCATACGTAACTCTAAATCAATAGTTGGTTGGGAAGCCTGTCCTGCTGGGCCATTCCTTCCTGGGGATTGAAAGTGATGGTGGTTCCGTTCCGCAAAGAGATTAGGGTTAAGTGGACACGGTTCAGTCAAGGTGTGTGATAGGTAGCAGTGCTCGACCATGTGGAGTCTCGGAACTCTCACATCGCGACCCGTACATATTTTTGGGGTCATTGGTTTGATTCGCTTCCAACGCAGAGGTAATTTCCACCCACCCATCGTCCGTTGGCCGAAATCGTTTAGAGCGGGGACTTGGCGCCGGAAAGTGGAGGCCAACATCGTGTCCGAGTTGGGGCTGCAGAGGGAACCATTTTGGAGCCCGCAGCCGCCGTTTCCCCATCGATGATCGCTTGACCACGATCTGGTCGACCATATCAGAGCTCAGATCGTCCTCCCCGAACTGAGGGTAGTCGGAGTGCAATCATATTCTCGAGTACCACTGGGGAAAGTAGACCTGCATGCATGAGAAAGTTACCTTGGGGGGGGGACGCAACATTCAAACGGACTGGCATGAATTAATTACCTTCCGATCGTCCATGGTGCGGCGTTAGTGGCGTCTTGGCTCTCTCCTCACTTGTGGATTTCTTCACAGCTTTCACGAGCAGACTGCAACGTTACTAAATAAGTTCGCGTCCACTGCGAATCACAAGGGCTGCCTCTCTCATCGAGGCCCCAGAGAATGCCGATGGACTCCCTTAAAAGGGTCGTGGAGTCGCTCTGCATGGACCATGCCTAGCAATGTTCCAATACTATTGCTCGACGGCTGCTGGACTAACGCTTCCTTCTGTAACCAGCCGGATTTTGAATAGCTAAAATCTCATCCAGGATTTAGAGGCAAGCTAGTCCCGGTATCATGATTTGAATCGCCTGACACTCTTGCTCCCCTCGGTTGGAGATTGGCTATGGGGTGGTGGAATTGGAATGGAGGGAGGAAAAGAAACAGAAACGGGTCTGCCCCCGCAAAGTGGGGGGGCGGAAGGATGCCCATGAAGCTGAAAATATGCTCCCACTACGGCCAACTCACAACTAACTACACACACCCATGTACATAAAAGGGCAGAATGCCAAATACGATGTGGCTGAGCGGCCTGATAAAGTCATCCAATTCGTTTTCTCCAACATCCCCCCTCCCCTCCCTCTTCCGTTCTCTGATCTTCCTCCCTTAACAAAAGGTTGCCATTGTTACCATCATGGGCAGCACGTCGGAAGATGTTTACGACTACATTATTTGCGGGTCAGTGCACACTGCTGCAATTAAAATGATTAGTTGGATGTGAGGGAAACTGACAGAACAACCGGACAGAGGCGGTACCGCAGGATGCGTTGTCGCTGGTCGTCTCGCCGAAAACCCTGATGTGAAAGTGCTCATACTTGAGGCTGGTCAGCATAACAAAGATTTGGAGAACGTACATATGACGGGCGGGTATGACTACCAAGCCTACGTCGACGGGACTCGCTCACGATGTGCCGCAGATGGTCAAATAACTTCGATTCGGAAACCGATTGGAACATCGTCACGTCGCCCATGAAGGGAGTCGATAACCGACAGGTGAAATTGAGCCGAGGGCGCTTTTTGGGAGGTTGTAGCGGATGTAATGGTACGTTGTGTGTGCGAGGTAGCAAACAAGATTACGATGATTGGGAGCTGGAGGGATGGAGCGGAGAGGAATTCTTCGCCGCTATGAGAAAGGTATATTCTTCCTACAGCCCACGGAACGTCAATCCCATGCCTAACACCATATGTGCAACCATAGTCGGAAACGTTCCATCCCAAAGACTGGTTCCAAGCCGACCCCCAAAGCCATGGCTACGATGGCCCGCTGCACACTGAGCCTCACGATCTCGCCCCCATCTCGAACCTTCTCATCGACTCTCTCGTCTCACAAGGAATGCCTCTACATCATGATATGTTCAGCACCGGTGATGTTGCCCACGGATGCGGCCATGCGCCTCGAACTGTGTATCGGGGTATCCGCACTACCGGTGCGGATTTCATCACCAACAATTACAGCCGCTCCAACGTTACGATACAAACCGATACCACTGTCGACCGTATAGTGTTGGAAGAGGGCGCCGATGGGCTCCGTGCGACAGGCGCCGTGGCACGATTCGCCGATGGGACGACCCGCACTTTCCGCGCGAGAAAGGAGGTTGTCGTCTCGAGTGGTGCTTACTGCAGCCCTGCCGTGTTGATGCGATCTGGAATCGGCGCACGGGAAGAGTTGGACAAGTTCGGCATTCCTTGCCAGGTTGACCTGCCCGGTGTGGGTAAAAACCTGATGGATCATTTGGTGAGCCCGCACTCTCTGGTCGGCAGTTTGAAGGGCTACTAACCCAACCAGATCGTATTCATGTTCTACGAAACCGAAAAGGAAGGCCTAACAAACGATTGGCATGTCTACCACGACAATAACCTGGAAAAGACATACGCCCAATGGAAAGAACACAAGACCGGCTTCCTGTCGACATTCCCCTTTGGCGCATTTGCTTTCGCCCGCCTGGACGAGCGCCTTAAGGACGAGCCATTATGGCGAGATGCTCCCCGCGAACCGGGCCGTGACCCGATGGGCCTGACCTCGAAACAGCCAAACATCGAGTTCTTCACCACCGAGTGCTATGGCGGACCCAAGCAGTACAATCAGTTCCCCATTGACCACAAGCACGCGTTCTCGATGATTGCCGAGCTTTTTGCTCCAAAGTCGCGTGGCACCGTTACTTTGAAATCCAAGGACCCTCTGGAAAACCCCGTCGTTGATTGCAACTACCTGGCTGATCCACTGGACCTCCTGGTGCTGACTGAGGCATGCCGCTTTGGCAACGAAGTTGTCATGCAAGGAGCGGGAACTAAAGACATCGTCAAGGGGTCATGGCCTTCCAATCTAACCCATCATACCTATACGACTCGGGAGGAATGGATTCCATACGTCAAGGAGCATGCCACCACCTGTAAGTGTTGCCTGCGGTCTTCCTGCAAGTGTTGCGCTAATGTCAGCAGGCTATCATGCCTCCGGAACCTGTGCGATGGGCAAGGACGATAACCCCCTTGCCGTCCTCGATAATAAGCTAAGGGTCAAGGGAGTGGCGGGACTGCGCATTGCGGACTGCAGTGTGATGCCCACTTTGCATGGTGGCCATACCCAGATGCCAGCATACGGAATTGGGGAGCGGTGTGCCGATTTCATCAAGGAAACTTGGGTCTGAATTTCTTAGTCGCAGGTATCTCATGTCGCACATGATTGGAGCGATTGCGACCTCCCGTTTTGAAATCATTATAAGGCTTTACATTAGAGGTTTTCATGATGAATGAATGTTACGCTGTCTCATCCCTCCCACAGAGATAATCTTGTATCAATTCGTACTAGCATGGCAAGCTTTGCTTATCTTGCAGTTCCTTATATAACGACAATACATGCAATATGTACGATGGACAACTGGAATAAGCATAAGACATCCCAATCCATACAACAAAACCACACAACAATAGCACAAAGCTACCTATGGCTCAGTAGATATGCACAAGACACCCCCACTGTAAATTCAGAAAGTTAACTCGACCATCCAAGCCGATAGTATATGCAACCGAATCCCTCACCTCGGCCCTCGGACCCAACCCCTGATATAGTCATCCGGCGTCGTGCTCACTAAAGTCGGCATAGTAGCCCACAATAACTTTTGTAGGCTCCACACCACCTTTACCAAGTGATACGAACTCAATAATGCTATGAATAACTGAGTTGCTTGAAGGAAGTATAAATATTGAATTAGATTTCGTCAATCCCTTTGTTCGAAACAGCCCCGCTCACCTGGACTTACCCCTTGAAACCTTCGCATACCAAATAGGATGGATGCAAAGCCCATCTTAGGATCAGCATGAAGACAGAATTCTAGTAGTAGTATGAAACACCATGTTTATCAAAAAGAAGGGCCACCGAAATATTGCTTTGCGTTTTCAAAGACTTAACCGTCCTGCCATTTAAGAGGCTCAGGCCATTTCATCGACTGAGATCTTGCAATCAGCTCTGGGGGAGGGCGACCCAACAAGGCTATCATTTCTGCAAGGTGAGCCTTAGCATTGTAATGACCTTGCTCATTATAAATTTGCTGAAACAGCTCTTTGCCCTGTAGAATATCCCACAGCTGCAATAGTGCTAGTGATCTGAATACGAACTGAGAAGTATGCAACCCACAAGACTACCCATGTTCCAGATATCTGCAGTCATTGTCCAGCCGCTGCCAAAGATGACCTCCGGGGCGCGGTAGCGGTCTGGTGGGATCGGGTAAACACCTCGTTCATCGTAACTGAGCCTTGTAGCTAGCCCAACGTCAACAAATTTTGGTATATTTCGCACTTTCCTCAGGGGCCCGAAATCATTATGGCAGCGATAAACTGCTCGACCTGCGGAGTCAATTTTGTGCTGCATCGGTTGATCCAACTGAGAATTCATGAAGTCACCTAGTACAGCCGGATCTTCGGAGGTGACCATTATATTCTCAAGTTTCAAATCTACAAGACCGGTGGTAAGTTGAGATCACTATTCTGGCCGGAGAAAAACATACCAGTATGAAAAACCTTGCATTCGGTATGAAGACAATATAGGTCCACAAGAAGGAAATGTATATAGGTCTTGATGATCGGAAGGGGGATCCTCCCATCTTTAAAACGCCTCTGAAAAAGCCATATCGGCTTTCTCATAGGTTCATATGCCAGGCATAGATGTCTTCCTTCCGGACCTCCGACCTCAAAAACATTCCGAGAATGTTCGAAAGAGTGGATAGCCGCGGTGAGAAGGATCTGCATTGGCGATATGAGACTCGATCTGGCGTTCATCGTCAGGTGTATGTTTGTTTGTATTGGTTATCTTCAGTGCTACAACACTTTCTGGTTCCGGGTCGTCTCCGGGCAACCATTGGCCATGGATATTGGCTATTGTAGAAAAGAAAACAACAATACCCCCGTATGCCACGAGCAAATCATACGATCGAGGAGACTCCCCAGCCAACCTTGGTAAGAATTTGATAGCGATTGGCGAATATATCTCCAGGGTTTGCTGGGTAGAATTTTTTCGAATCGTAGCCCGGGCAGATTTCCTCATCAACGGCTTCGCTTTGGGGTAAGGGGGGTCCCGGAGGAGGGATAGGGAACGGTTTTCTACGAAGCGAGAACAAGCGTGTCGTTGTACTTCTCAATAACCTCATTGCATATTACATTTAAACGTGATATTTGGAGCAGAAGTAGACTTAAGTACAGCTAAAGAGGGCGGAAGAGGAAAGACAAACATAAAATGCAAGGGGTAGAAGCCAACTTGAGCATCCTTGACACAAAAATAAACGAGTCAGCGGCATAAAGTCAGATATAGTTCCGTAGGTTACATGATAAGGCTATGATGTCACCGGTTATAAAAAGTGATTAGTTCCATATTGAGGAGGAGTATAGAGCCTTAATGCTTAGAATTTTATTGTTAACTCCTCTCTCAATCTTCTCCAACTCTCACCTTGTGTGGCCGAATATCTCCTTTACAACCCCAAGGGCCCAGGGCTAAACACATATATGCCTGAATTTATGCCGGGCTCCAAATTCTACTGACAGAGTAGTGCAAGTTGAACGAATAGACTCTTGTCTCTTTGGAGGTAACGCATGAGGGAGACCCATGCTACTGGGGCTATTAGTAGAATCATCTGCATCCGGGGATGCATCTCAAGCGGAGCTCAAGCCGATCAAGGAGGAAAGCACCTATAAGCCATCAGTCAAAATCTCCAGTGCATCTATTAATGACAAAAAAAGGCCCAATTCGCTAAGGTATGTTTTAAAATGCAACGTACTTATATGTACTTGCTTTATTATAAGCCCCTTTCCACGTCCAGCTGGCGCTCTCTACCGGTTGATTCCGTAGAGGTTGTATAGGTATCTGGCTGATTTGTTTCAATAATCTCTTCAGCCAGGTCATACCTCCGCATCACATCGTCCAGCAGAGAGTCAACCTCATCCCTCGAGAACCTCTTGTTCCTGTATTGCAGCATGGTCCTCTTTTGCTCAATATATTCCCGCACCCTCCTGAGCTCTAGCATGTTTTTCCGGGGTCGTTGAGGAAGGCCCCTACCTTTGAGGAGGGCTATAAACCCAGCAATGACGGTGTTAACGGCCCCCAACACAGTAATGGCAATCAGATGTTGACCCCCAAACGGTCCAAGGGCAGTGATGGTTGCTCCGACCATCACTTGCACGATCGCCAGTGCGTTGAAAAACGTACTGACGAGACGGTATTGCCACCATTCGCTGGATTCCTCCTGGACGAGCTTCTTGTACAGCTTGTCCGTTGCATCTCTGAATGTTTGATAGGTTGGCGTCTCCTCCGTTGCCGGCTGTGAACTGGGTGTGTTATTCGGATCCGACATGATGCAATTTACTGATACCGACGATAACCTGACAACAGTAGGATGGTGCTTCTGTGCGCTAGACCCGAGAGTCTCGGCGTCATACTGTTGGGCCCCTGCTGATGGAGATCGCTCTGTGATCTTTATACTCTAGCTTTTTGGTATCCATCTCTCCTCGGTAACAAAGGCTATAAATAGCGGTCAACTGACCATATGCTAGCTAGGTTTATAGTATTCATGCGATAAGAAGAAACTTAGGCCCAAATTGATTGGTTTTTGAGTGGGCTTCCAGGCCTGACGAGACCCTCCTGGGCTTGGGGTATCCACGGTACGCCGAAGCCAATCCACGATATGGTTAATCTCGTACCGTAACTTTGGCCTTCAGGCCCCGCAGTGATCGGGGATCTACGTTGCCTACTGGGGTTCAACCTCTAGGCTCATATGAAATATAAAATAGAATGAGCTGCGTTGCAAAATGTTGAGCACAGTTGCTATTGTTGCAAAGTTGCTGCTTTTCTTCTGAGAACGTGGGAGGGTGCCCGCCCTCGAGGCGTGCAAATAGAATTTGCGAAAGGTTGAGATCGTGGATATCGAATAGCCCACCACATCTACTATTTGGAACGTGCGTAATGCATTATTTGGCGAGATAACTGTCAACATCATCGCATCGCTGCGTTCGGAAATCAGTTTAGATTAGAACATACGAGGTATTACGAAACAAACCGAATCTAACTTTGGCTCAATCGAACCGTTAGATCAGGCGGTACCATTCGGCCACATTCACGTCAGTATGATCATTGGTCTCGTATAATGACATGAAAAAAAAAATGCTCATTAGACTGTCCCCCAAGACGAACTGACATATCACATGTTCTAGTATGATACTAATCCCGGGGCATTACTTTAGCCCAGGGCACGTCTATAATATATACACGCAATCGTAAATCCCATTTTGCATATCCACCAAAAACGCCTATAGTCGAAATAAAACCCTAGGACGCATCATCCCTATTGACAGTGACTTTTGTTGTCTTGCCCATTAACGAGAGCTCATCCCCATATCGCTTATTGTCCCATTCCCTGTCACTCCTGCCCGCCGATTCGTTCTTTGCGGCGCTGGAAATCCTATGCATCCTGTAGTTGGCCGGTGGGCCATCAGAATGGTCCGTACTCCACGAGAAGGAGAAGCATATCGTGCGTAGCAGCGGTCGAAGGGTCGGTAAGCAAGCGCAGATGATTCCGACGCACGGCTCGACAAAGGTCCAAGTTGCGGCTTCCATGATGGAGTCTGCACCGGGGAGATAATGTTAGTTGAGTGTGATTTGAATTCGGAGGAGTCATCAACAGAAGCATACATGATGTGTCGGTGGTTTGGAAGATATCGAGGGTAACGACTCGCATAATACTCGCGACACAGACACTGTCCTCGTCAGCTTTTTCTCCTTCACAGATGTTCTTAATATATGCGACGCACAATCCACCCAGAAGGAATATACCCAGGATAGTCAGCTTCTGCGACAGCCGCAATTGGAGTTGGAAAACCATCGGGATCGGTAACATGAGGATAATGACATCTATGAGGAGATTGGAGATGGCATTGCCGAAGAAGAACTGTTTCATATCGATGCACGTTCCCTCCAGTGTCTTGTCCCAGTTCAGGGCAATGGGGCGACATTGCAGAAAGACGGTGATGAAGACAGCGAGACACCATGACATGACGAGACCGCCGGTGATGAGGCTCGCAATTCGGAACTTGCGAACGGCGAAGATTCGGCGATAGAGCAGGAGGATCGAGATTTTGATCGAGGGGACGAGGAGCGTGTAGGAGATTTCGTTGGCGAAGAAACACTGCGAGTGTTGTTAGACTCAGGATTGCAATTGCAATTGAATTGTCTGCACTGGTGAAATCGACTCGCCTTCTGGAAGATGATCTTCTCTGCCACGCTTAGCTCGTCCATGTGTTTCCCCAGCCCACCGTCTCGAGCCCCTACACATCATCAGCCGGGGCACGATCTTGTCGTACATTTGGTGTACCTACACACAACCGCCTCCCCGAGCATGCTGTACGCAAAAATAATCGACACACAAATGACATAGTCATCCGGTCCCAGGGTAGTTCTCATCCATCTTGCCGCGATGCGAAACCCGACAACAATCGTCGACAGCGCGACGAGCACCGCACTGACCGTAATGTAGGTTTTCCCCCGGTCATTAGCACCCATACCGCGATGAAAAGAAAGAAAGAAAAAAGGAAGAAGAAAAAAGGAAAAAAAAAAGAGTCTCTATCAGATGATGACTGTGTTATTGTCGCTGATGTATATGCCTCACATGAGTAACCCTAACTGGCCGGTTAAATGACGGCAAAATCTCGCAACCTCATCGGACCTTAAGGGTTTGCTGGATTCGCCTTTGCGTTCACCACAATAACTAGTACGCTAGCAATTGCATATGGAGGAGCATTTTAAGATAATATTGCCAGTGAATTACCTTCCCCCCTTTGAAGCCCGAACTGTTTCACTTAAAGCGGTTCGTGGGTCTTGGAGATCCAGGGAAAGCTCGTGCCACTCAGGTTGATGCGCATATATGGACCTGGGATTCGCATCGGAGGCGCCTTTTTTCGGGGACTGCTGGCCACTAGGGGGTCTCTCGGGTGTGAGAAAAAAGAGAGGGTACATACAGCAGGACCTTATTATTTTACATGAAATTGTTAAGGCTTCAGCTGTGCGCCTGAAGGATCCGGACCCCTGGCAGCTCGAGGCGTACCGTTCACCCGGGATTTGTACATGAGACTAGTGGTTGCATCACTCTTCACGCTAGTGGACTAGATTTATCATTCGGGGCGCAGGATGTTGACTGTGTGAGCCAAGGGAATTTGAGGAGAACGCCATTGTGTTGGATTTACTGGTGAGAATTAAGAGTGTGATCTATGTAAGTAGTTCTATGCGATTGAGATACATGGCCTGGGGTCTCTCTCTCTAGAGAATAGCCGCCCATGCTAACAAACAACAGAGAATAGAGGTGGAATTGCTCGCGCGAAAAAAAAAAAAAAAAAAAAAAAAAAAGGGATACTCAGCAAATAGACTACCTGCAGAGTCTGGCACCGGTGCAGCCAACTACCTAAAAACTAATCAATTAAACTTCGGTCCTCGCTCTGCAGGATCGGACGGAGTGGGTCAGACAACGAGGGAAATTGAAGCCTTCCGGATCCGCGATTGGCCTGAGATGTCGTTCGTTACATCGGGGCCCGTTTCCTCAACTTAAGCCATTGCATCAGCCCATGAAATGTCTCACACTAAGTCGGATCTATTTGAAAGTTTTTTGAGACCCTTCGGTGGGGGTCAATCCCAAACCCCGTCTCGCATATCTGGATTGCATAGAGTTAGGTCGTCTCAGAGTTTCATTTGGAGGCAATCTTTAGCACCAGCTTGGCAGTCGTGTCCGGCATGCTGAGGAACGGACTGTGGCTTGCTGGTAGCCGCTCAATGTCGAGGTCCACTCCCGCCTTGCGCACATTTTCGATCATTATCTCCTGGACCATGGGAATAAGGGCCGCATCCTGTTCGCACACAATGTATGTGGCGGGGCTGCTGCGATACGCCTCGTGTGTGATCGGGTCAGCCTGGGCGGATATGGGATGGACCACTAGCTTTTGGGCCCATGCAGCAGCTTCCTCGGCGGGGAGGTCGTTGAAAAACCAGGTGGCCGGGTCAGGGACGGTCAACAACCCTTTCTCATCCTAGACAACATTTTATGAGCGCGTGCATGTCAAGTTCAGGTTAGTGGGCTACCCTACATCAACGGTTATAAAGGGAGGCAATTGGCCGCCAAACATCCCCGATAGACCCTTGCCACTGGGGGGGATAAAAGCCGTCATGTAGATCAGGTGGTTGATCGCCAGCCCGTGCAGGGCATCTGTGCCAACGACTCCGCCGTAGGAGTGCATCACCGCGACGACGGTCTTGCCCTCATCGAGGAGCGACTGTGCCGTCTGCCGGATGAGCGCCACATCATCCGCCAATTTCTTCGTCGGGGGCACATCGTCATTGCAGGTCGGGAGGCGCGGACAGACTACTTCGCAGCCCAAGTCCTCCAACGCCTTGCAGAACGAGGCATAGAATTCAGGATGATGCCATGCCCCGTGAATGACAAGGATCGTGGGGCGAGTAGTAGCTGTGACAGTCATGTTGGTTCTGCAAAAAAAAAAAAAAAAAAAAATTGATCTTAAAAAAAAACTTGGAACAGGGAGACAAAGCTCATTCTTCGGGGCCCCAATGACTATTTTATTTCTCCCGGACAAATTAGCTGGTGGGGCAGCAACCCTGTGCACGATACGGAGTACCAGGCCCAGAAAGCAGTCGGAGTGTAGCACCTCCCCGTGCACTTTGCCTGTATTAGTTAGCCTGAGGCCCCTTTCTAAATGCCCCAACGTACTACTCCGGATTTCCGTATATCATGCCATTGTCCTCGTTATACTTCCACTAAGTTCATTCACCTAGAACTCCACATGATAGAAATACCTACTGTGACATTTTCAATCAACAATAACCATTAGGAAGTAGTACTAGATGTCTAGTCTACTTGAAATCTACCACACTGCTAGATATAGATTTTGCTTTTGCATATAGTTATTGCCTATAAACAAGAGTGCTACAAACCGATATTAACATCAAGTTATACCCCGGTCACCCTGCATGACCATATAAGTAGCCCCAACCCAGGAAAGAAGAGACAAGATTACCCAGAGAGTAACCAGCCTACAGGGCGAAAAAAAAAAGGGGTGTTACAATGGAGCGATTAGGTTGATTTATACATATCTGATCTAATCCACCAGCGGATACTTCCGCCGCCATGGGCGTTGCATGGACGCCACGGGTCTGTTTTAGTTTTCATTGTTCCCTCTAGGGCATTTATAGATCCATGGTTAGATGTAATAGAAATTACTAGCTAATGTCTTGGAATCATAAGATGGATTGAGTGGGATTTGCCCAGTGGAAAAGCTCAGCACAGACTACAGTTCACTTAGAAGGGTTAGCTACTCTCTGCACATATGAGTAATAATAATAATAATAAAAAAAAAGGGCAAAGGTTAAACGTGTCTCTTGTCTCGTGCCTTGGTGAAAGTTGAAAGTTAATACGTTTTCAATATATCTCACTATTTTTTCTTCTATATTATGGGAAAGTGAGCTGACTGACAGCCTGTTTCTCCACTTGGGTGCTTTGTATCTGCTGGCTGACGCAGTGACGCTCCTAACCGGTAGTTTTCTTCTCAAGCTGCAGCCCTATCTCGATTTAGCGTTTCATCGTTAAGTGTACCTTTTAGCCTTCAGAATTCGGAATAATAAACGGTCTTATCACCGCCTCTTCCACGTAGACACGGAGTTGTAAATGCCGAAAAAAAAATAATACATTAATAATCATAGGCAATCTTAGCTATAGGTAGTGAGCTAAAAAGGAACGCCGGTAAGTCTCATAATCTGACAATACCCATAATAAAAGTTAAAACGGACACGAAAGTAAATCCAGAGACGGTTGAATGAATGGATATACAGCCCGCCAGTCCCGCGAAGAGCCTATACAGGCGGAATCAGGCGGATATCTTCCCCCCTTCTTCTACACAATGACCCCTTCCCCTGTACAATAACCTAAACAACAACAACAGTCCGGTTGAGCAGGTCCAGGTATGGCCATGTGCTCGCCTGGAAAACAAACCAAGTTAGTCTTTCTAATCTTCATCGATGCGATCGTGTGAGGGCGAGCACTTACGCCGACAATTGCTACATGAGCGATGTTGATCTGTGCGTCCCCCTTGGCGAGGGTGGCGGGGATCTTCACGGTAAAGTTCTGATAAGGAGGCTGGCTAGTCTCGTGGTACACGGGCTTGAAGGGCCCATTGTAGAGGAGAGTGCCTAGTGTGTCCTTGGGTGCCATGCAGGGTCTTGAGACGCAGGATGCCACGCCAATTGCGACACCCATTTCCTCCGAGGGAGTTAGGGAGTTCTGATAAGGCGATTAGTCTTGTCGAGGCTATTCTGAGGGATATTGGTCCGAGCTTACCGGGCGCTGGACCTGAACCACTAGATCCGCTCCAGCAGTGATCTCCTGGTCTTGCTTGGGGAATCCGATGCCAGCATTCTGCGCCGAGACGGCTGCGGCAAGAAAAGCGAAGACGTAAGGGACCTTCATGTTGGTGATATGCGGCACTGATAAAAGAGTAATGGTGGAATATGGAAGAGTGTATTGAGCTGGTGCTTGCGATCGTAGTATTGTCCTTACTTCTTGGGCTGGTTGAAGTCGAGAGAGAGGCAGAGGGGGGTTTTTATGCTGTTGGGCGATGGGATACAGGCGACGGTAGGGGTATGCCCACTAGACGGTGGTGATTCGTTAAGTGTCTGCAAGTCTCAGAGCGGCGAGCGAAGCCACGATCGTGGTTGGCCTGAAAGGCCCCAGAATCCGAGGGAAAACCTCCCGACGCTGCCGAGATCGCCCTCTTCTCGCTCCGTGTTTGGTTAACCCCCCATGGAGAAAGCATGCATAGTGGAAGGTAGGGCCTGATGCTAATAATATCATCCTCTCTTTCTGTTCCCGCCTCCCCTTCCCCAGAGACTGGCGGTCAAGCCCTCCTTTCGGCACTGGGGTTTCAAAATTATGTTTGGTGCTAGGATCAAACCTTGCGGCCATTCGACAAAGACTCAATTATAGCCGTATGACTTGTTGAGCATTTGAGACATACGACAAAGTACACAAGAGACTATAAATAGAGGTCCTGCATGACAGGTCAGAACGAAGTGTTATGGGCCTTGATTTAGAGCGGCAGGGTGCCTGAACTAGCCCTAACAAAGTCACCGCATGGGATGACAGAGATCCTGAGTATCGGCCCTGTTATGCAAGAATTAGAGCTCAGCCGCCAATATATTTTCCCCAGCATGCCATCCATGTTGCTTGATTCCTAGCTTGAAATAACACATTCCGTGGAATCTGCCATCGACGGCAAATGACGTCATACATCCATGGCCCTCGACGGTCCCCTTAGCAAATCAGCTGGTGACAGCGCAATGCACGAAGGATTACGCTAGGGGAAGAGTCACACGCTCCAGGATCAAAGTACGGGGAGCAAGGCGTAGAATATGATTGCCACTCCGGTAGCAGCACGACTCGTGATTCACTGGCACCCTTGATCGTCCAACGACCAACACGTCAAACTGATGTTCTGACATGTACTCGAGAGATGATGATATGATGGAGGGCTCGTTGTCAAAAGTAGTCATTATCTTCAGTGTCAACAATAATACCTCTCTACCGACGATGCTGGGTTGAACAGTTGGAGACTTCTCTCCACTGTGTTGGTTTGATGAGTATCACACCATCGTCTACATATTAATAATCTGCTTTCCCCGCGAGATAATATGCGTGTTATTTATTGCGATCAAAGGTATGAAGGAACCGTAGCATCTCAAATTTCCCACCAGCCCGGACTGAATGTTGTTTGGACAACAAACCAGAAATGTGACAGTGGTAATCGCCCAGTGCAGGGTACGAGACAGAAATTGATCGCACTGCATAAGTAATCGGAGGTTCTACTAGTAGCTCCTTGGATGTTACTTGTATATACTCCATACACGCGACCGGCCAGAGGACTGGACCGTTGTCGCTGAGCAAGACGGCATGGTTCGTACCATCGAGGTCGTTGCTTAAATGCAGTGTAACAGAACAGCCGTGCTGAGCTTTCATACTCCGGTATAAGTGCATCTTGGCGACCCATGAGCTTGTTCGTATTGGCATGCAAGCTGGAAATTAGTGGCTGTGCATAGCAGGGCTTGTAATCTTTCCCCATCCCTCTCATAGTCTAGCGATCTCGAATAAGGTCGAAGGGGGTCAGCGGATGACCCACCACTCACCATCACAACCAACCATAGCCAAAAGCTCCTCTGTATTCCGCGCTAATTTTCGAATCACCTACCTTGTTAAGTATAGCCCTACCGCTCCCTAATCCACATCGCTCGTCACTTCAACTGGTCCAGTCAACCAGGCGTTGGTAGGCTCCGGTTTTCTAGGAACATTTTCGAATGAATCGGTAGTAGACTTATGGGTCTATCTCAGGGGGAGAAGGCTAAATTTCGAAACACTTGCCAAAACCGGGAATCAGATAGAGTACGGACCTTGGAACATTGGAAATCTCTCACCCGACTATCTCCGTATTATCCAGTAAAAAGAAGTAGCGGCGTAGAAAGCAAAGTCCTAGAAAAACCCGGATCATGCATCTTTTATACTAATTGAATTCCAGTTTTTGTACCTTCATCATCGTTCATTGCACCGTATCTGAGGAACGCCGAATAGCTCACAATGAATCTAACTGGGAGAGACGGCATATCAATCCTGCAACTTATCGTTTATATACCTTTCCTGGTGGTTATAACCATCGCCTGTCGAAGGCATGGCTTTCGTCGTTCCGCAGGCTGGGTTTTTATCTTCATATTTTGTCTTCTTCGAATTGTTGGCTCTATCTGTGAATTATGCGCGCGCAGCAATCCATCCAAAGGCCTCATGATAGCGGTCATTGTCCTTGACTCCATCGGCATATCGCCGCTGATACTTGCCACGTTAGGATTGCTATCAAGACTGTAAGAGATTGAAGACCCTTCATAGCTTGCCCTCCGCCCCTTTGAATGACCGCTCAATGCAAAAGAAGAAAAGAAAAAGAAGAAAAACACTGACAACATGTAAAGTACGGACTTGGTTCGAAAGGAAATAGGGCTTACCATCGAAACGAAACTTGTCCGTCTGACACAAATCATATTATCTGTTGCTGTCATTCTCAGTATTGTTGGGATCGCCTCCTCGTCCGATCCTAGCCACCCAAAATCCATATCCCGTGTTGGGATTTGCCTATACTTTGCTGCGTTGGCTGGCTGCGTCTTGCTCCTGGCCCTCACCGGCAGCAAATCGCGCCAATGCCAAGGTATCCCGAGACAAGAGCGTCAAATCGTTATCATTGTCGGAATCGCATTGCCACTACTCCTAGTACGGATTGTATATTCAGCAGCATCGGTATTTGCCAACAGTTCTGCGTTCAATGTTCTGAAGGGATCGACTTCAGCCAAGGTCTGCATGGCAGTGATAGAGGAGATTATCATCGTTGCCATGTATGCTAGCTATGGCTGGTACCTAAGGCCGCTCAAGGATGCGCAGCGAATTTCCCCACTGCATTCTGAGAATGAGGAGGCACAATTTAGAGAACTATAGTTGCTGCTCTAGCCCTGGTATTATGTTAAGCGTCCACCCAGGGCGTTGCGGTGTCAAGCGAGAAGAACGTCAACGTTGCAAGGCCTGATGGGTTGGCAATAAGAATAGCAGTGCTATTTGGACAACACGAGCTGATTTTCTCATAATCTGCAACATTCATGCGAGTAATGATGTAACGTGGAAATTGTCACGCATAGAGATATAAACGACTTTTCCTCTGCAACATCTGCACCCGTTTGCTGATATTCCACAATCTTTGGTGAAGGATTGCCGGATTTAGATGTGAAAATAGGTATATAGATGTATCTCAGGATAAATGGCAGAGGAGGAGCCTATTTGTGAAATTAGCTGATGTTAGATGAGCCAGAATCCTGGGGTGAAATCATTCAGTCTGGTATAGAAAGACTGACCATGTTTCCGGAGAGATTGCTCTTTCTAACATCCTTGCCGCATCTTCCGCGGGCTGTAGATTATATCTTTCCCTGAGGGTTCTTAATTGATGCAGAATGTAAGTTCGACTGGATTCTTGGCAGCACTCAGCGTTCGCTAGTGCAGCCAAAAGCCAGAGAACATAGCGCCCATTCATAGCTGCGCCCTCCACAGCAGGATCTAAAAATTGTGGCACAGCCCCTAGGACGTCCGAGATAATATTCTTGACATTTTCGTGCGTTCTTTCTGCTTCGTGCGTAAAAAAGGATGCATCACAAAGTCCGAGGCTATCACTCTGGAAAGCTAGGGAGAGTAACTTCTTTCTTAACGTATTATTTATGGATAATAGTAGCATCTGTACAATTAGCCATATTTTGAGAGCCTTCCTGCTGTTTTTCCTGGGAGCTAAGCCATTCTGGTAGCTATTGATACAGCTCTCTAGACTGGGACAGATCAGGACCAATTGCTCCTCAAAATCCTTTGCTTCTTCGATTAGTCTCAGGCCTGTATCGGTTGAAATACTCGAGTTCTGTGTAGCAGAAAGCACATCGGGTAGCCGTTTTATTAAAATGGCATTGATATCAAATTCCCTGTTGGAGTTGCTCCCGGCGAAATAATTCTCAGATTCGAGTTGCAACAAGTCACATGGCACTGGCTTGGACTGTAGCAAACATAATGATCGAACATTAATTGAAATATGGGACAAGAGAGATCGACCGCCAGGGCTGTTTAATTGACGGTAGCCCCGCTGGCGGAGTAAGGCCAAAGCCCCATGAGAATGAGCGGCCCATGAAGAAACAGAGTAGCGGTCGCGGAAAACCAGTGATTCAAAAAGGCCCAGGAGGAGGACTGAGACCAAGGTTGAATCTAGTATTGCTGTGGATGGATTTGACAGTGCAGAGTTGATTTGAGTAATGGCAGTACAATAAGACCTGTGTGCCGCACGACTTGTGACATGGGACGGATGTTCCACGTGTAGGTAGGCTAAGGCTGCAGCTTGAACCGCTGTGGGCATGGGCTTAGCAATAATGAAAGAGTAATAATGATCGAGTAAGAAAGAAAATCTCGACGTAGGCAAATAGCTGTTTACAAAGAATGTACTTGCCAGCTCTTCAAGTGGCTGAGCTAAGAGTCTGGGTGCTGCGACAAATTCTGCAGCTGATACACAACTTTCGTTCCTAGTAAATACCTTGAATCCTGGAGTCTGGCGTATCCTCATTCTGGGACCATTGGGGCCTATTAACCCAGGTGAGCTTGACTCTGGCCCTTTGCATGGCGGTTTCTGGACTTTTTGGGCTACGGCATGGGTCTCATCCCGTATAAGCAGGCTACCGAGCTCTCGATATCCTGAACAGGTGATGCATTTGCGAGCACACTGTGTACAGCGTGGACGTTTTCTGTCACACTATTTTAACTTCTTCAGCTATTCATTGTCTTACATATGATAGAGTAGGGCTAGAGGTCATCCATAGGACCATACCTTAGCGCGCCTCGCACGGCAGGGGCCACAGGCCGACGATGGCTTGCCTGAGTAACCCATTGTCAGGTAGACGTGTGGGCAGCCTGCTTAAGTAGAGTAGCTACAGGGAGTTAGTTGACCCACTGGAAACACAACTCCAGTTAACGGTTGGCATGGTGGTCGTGGACGTCCGAGAGATTGAACGAACGACTCCACTTCGTTGTATTCACCAATTAAAGTCGATTGACATCACGTGTGAAGCACCCATGGTGATGCCTTAGTTGTTAGGCTCCATAATGGGTATCTCTTCGGCCCGAGACCACAATTTCAATTGCAAATGATGCAAGGGGAAGAGTTGCAGCATCCCAGAACAAAAAAAGAAAAAAACAAAGAAATAAAAAGAGTATTGCTATATCAATTTGTCTACTTCTTATTGCCTAACTAGTATTCAGTGCTGAGCCTCTACAAAGGTCCAAGAAGATTGATCGCCAGGAATAATTTATCATGGGCAAGCCGCAAAGTCGAGTACTCTTCACATGGTGTTTTCATTGATAGTGCAAAGAAACCAAGAAAAACAAAAACAAAAGAAAAAAAAAACCGGCCCACTTGATATGGATGTGCTTTCCATAAATGAACAGTTTAGGAAGACAATACTGCACATGTTCAATAGGATAATACATCCTACCACTGGGTTTTCCGGCGCTATTCGCAAGGAAAGCGATGGGAACCGCTTAAATAGTTCGAGTAAGGACGTTGATCTCCTTTCCCTAATTTTGGGTCGTGGATCCATCATACGATTCCCTGGGCGATCTGTTGACGCTTGTCCGAGAAGGTGGCACGATGGATTACTATCTCATGGTGACCATAGCCTACTCACACTCTACAGAAACTCGCTTACACATGTTGAGTTGGGATTGAATTGAGCTGGCGATGAGGCGGCAGTTGCATTCCCTGAGACATCTGTGGGGCCAACAATCGGGGCTGTGAGGCTAGCCCATTCGCTAAACAGAACGGGGAAGCTTTGAATGGGGACAAGCCGTGTCGATCATGTCGTACTATTTTAACCGATGTGGCGCTGCCCAAGGGGTCTCAAGCTCGGCGTGAGGGAAGAGCTGCCATCGTTTGAGATCTGACGGAGCTGCGATTTTGTCTCTACCAGGCAATGATACCTTGCATCGAACGTCCTCCAGCCCGGTTCAAGTTTCAACACCTTATGCTACATTTAGATTCCCTATGCATGTACCACGCAAGGCTCGGGTAATAGAAATGCAGAGGGCATCCGAAAGCCGATCTATGAATAATGAAGTGAGACATTTCCCCACACCATCCGCAGATTGCATCAGTGACCTATGCGCCAATATATGGCCTCCCAATAGCGCGAACCGATGGCCTCACAAGCCCGTAAGCATCCGAGTAGCGAATTGCGACATTTATCTACCTAGTTTGCATATAAAAGCCCTTGGAGCCCCCGCGAGTTCAGCGAAAATCATCAACCGCAAAGCCAACCATCAATAAAGACACCAATCTACGGGGAAAACACACAATAAACCCTCTCCCAAACCATCACAATGAAGTTCACTATTGCCGCCGCCTCTTCCTTCATTGCTGCTGCCCTCGCAGCCACGCTCCCCGAGGCTTTCACTCTGGTCGCTGATGGCGGCAACACGGTCCTCACCGACAACAGTAAGCCCCACGCATCCCAAGCCCGCGACAAGGAAAAAGAAACTAACATCAACAGCCCACGCCATCGTGGATGCCTCCCAGGCCAACAAGTTGAAAATCCTGCGCCGTATGTTCCACACACCCAGTGTAATCCCTCCTTGAGCCAGGCTAACAGCACACAGTGAAAAGCGCCAACGGCGCCATCACCTTCCTCCAGGAAGGCCAGCAGCCCAATTCCCTGCAGAGCTTCTATGCTATCAAGGATGACGTTCAGCCCCTCGGCCTGACCTCCCCTCACTCTGCTGTTATCCCCAGTGGTGCTGTACTCAATGCCTGGGGCGTTACCGATGACGGCTACCTCACCTTCAACGGCGAGAACTCCTTCGGTCTTTCCGCGGACAACAAGGAGATCTACTACCTCGGAAAGGACTCTGATATCCCCAAGGTTTCTCTCTGGGTTAAGGAGCTCAAATAGGCTGGTCCATTGTATTTAACTGAAGACTCGGGTACTGGATGCCCCCAAGGTTATCACTCGCATGTGCACATAGTCGAGGCTGGCATTGGATATATGAATCATAGTACATAATTTATATACTACTACTGCGTCGCGCTTTCTGAGGTGTTTTGTGTATCGGTAGATTGTTGTCAACGGGGCAAGATGCCCGAATGTGGTCGTACATTTGAAGAATTGGGAACAACATGTTCGCATCCAAAGTAGGTTGATAGCTATCTGACCACGTACTAGATGCTGTGGTGGATGCATTGGTGCTCCTACAATATGCAAGTTTAGAGGAATCGACGCGCATATTTTATTGCATTAATAGCATTTTTGGTTTTTATATCGTGAAGGTATAGTGAGACGCTAGCTAATCTGAGTAAACATCTGGAATTTGGACATGCCGTCGTTTTTGAGCGACGGCCGAGTTCGCCCAACAAAGCGAGCCATAGCCGCCTCACTCCGTCTGGAAGGACTTCTCGTCCCAGCCGTACTTTCTCTTGAGGCGACTCGCAAAAGACAGAAGTCGACAACCCTCGATACGGGACTGATGTGGCCGGTGGAATGTGATAGACTTCTGAACATTGAAACCTTCTGGGGGGGAGAAGGTATAGATCGATCCAGTCTTTGGCACAGCGGAGAACTTCATATGTGCCATAGCTGTCTGGAAGGCAGCCCAGGTAATTGAGCTCCGCTGGCTTTGTCTGGAGAATAGGGTGGAAAATACCTCCAAGGACGATGGCTTGACTTTGAATGGTTGGGGCGGCGATGCCGGCTCTGATTCCGTTGTTGGCGCAGCTTTTGGGGAGATACTGTACACGGATGAGTGCGCGGGGCGTGTTTTCGTCTTTTCCTTGCGCTGTTCGATTTCTACTGCCCGGTTAGACACTTCGGGAATTGACGAAGGAAGCTCGGCTTGTTTTATCTGCTCGTTCTTGTCCTTTTGCTGCTGAGCTTCATTCTGCAGACCCGACAGACATTCTTCATTCAGATCCTGATAGAGGAAGCCAATTTCTGCTCCCGTATTGTTGGAAATAAATTCGTCAAGCGTGGTCAGCGCGCCTTGGGCCATTCCTGGCTCCATAAGATTCTCGATGGGCACTGCAAACTCCGACAGATCAACCTCGGATTTTAGAGGGTCAAGTTCAGACCCCAGTGCCTTTAGCCGAGAGATGTAAGTTTGTCCCTTCTTTGGATTCATTGGTGGCATGGGAAGAGATGTCGAGAGGCACTGGACGAAATTGGTTGTTACGGCAAGATCACCAAAAGCGTCAAACCCGCTCTCCCCCATCTTTTCTCGCTCAGCGGGATGTGTCTGGTGGAGATCATCTAACTTTCTCACCCATTCAACTGCTCGGGAGACAGTCGTATCGGTTTGGCAAAGGCGAAGAATGTAATGCAGTTGTGGGTCGGTTCGGGTAAGGGTGTCTGGCTTGGTCTTCATCGTGACCCGAGCTGTGCCATTGTCATATACACCAGAGACGCGCTTGAAATGTTTATCGCCAGAAGTCATTTGCACGGAGCGCTTAAAGAGCCGCTGTACTCGCTGGTACTCGAAATGACAGACGTTTGCAAGCTCCTGGAGAAAAGGGCTGCGGTAGGCCCGGTCGTTTGGTCCCGTTACGAGGGCCTGGAGAAGTTGATGGATATATCCCCACACTGCGGCACCCACCACGGCATTGTGGATCATCTCGAAAAATGCGATATTGATATATTTGTCTGTAACTAAGGGCAGTCTTCGGCCTCTCTCGTCTGGTACTAGCTCGGGCCGACTGAAGAACCACGCGTTGACGGCATGAGCTAGGAACTCGGGCTCAGTACGGCACAGAAGCACGTAATCCTCCAGGGCTGACTTCTGGTCAAGAGATAAAGCAGCCAACTCTTCCAATGAAAGCTTTTCGGGCTTCTGGTCGATAGCAAGTTTGGACATGGCCTCACGTGCTGCCTTGTCTGATTTCTTAGAGTGCGCCTTCGTCCCAGCGGTAGAACCCGCTTCAAGGATGTCCTGAATCACAACATTCATGGCCGATAACAGGATCGACTGTCTTTCTAAGATCAGCTCGCCCGTCGATTGAGGAACGATCAATCCAGCATCGACTCCAGCTTTCATCATCGCCATTGTTTCTTTATATTTCTCCCGGTCAGAGGCCGTGAAGGACTGTCCATATTGGGCTTCGTCCATGAACAACGTCAAGCCATAGCGGAATTGTTCCACATGTTTAAGACCATGGACCTGCATGCTCTTCAAGATGACCGCTGCGTCGCCGGGGCTACCGTTGACACCTTCGAGGTACTGCTCACATAATGGCTTTGTCGCGCGATATTTCAGACAATCCAGCAGATAGTTAGAATCCGGGTCGGTAATGTCCCGTAAGTTCCAGTCCGGGATGACCTTGTACACATCGCCTAACGATCTATCGATCGGTGACTTCAGCATCTGACCTTCGGCGGCTCCGGCGCGCAAGATCCTCTCCCGTTGAGCCTTGCCCAGGGAGTGCCATATTCCTTCAATCTTCGGTCCATGAAGCCTATATTTACGTGCAAGATCGCGCTGGAGCTCCTTCACCAAATCGGGTTTCTCCATTGTGAGTGAGTGGTAATGACTGGTACCGGGTGATTCGTGCGATCGTCTGTTAATTTTTAGGCGGGGTAGATTTAGCGTACATGTACAGAGTACAAAACTAGTTCTTGGCGTACCTTTTTGCATCACTTGCAAAAAAAAAAAAAAAAAAAAAAAAAAAAATAACATAAAATAAAATAAAAAATAAAAGACAAAAGATATTTTCGATAAGAAGGGCTGGGAGTTTTATTTTGGATAGAGAGATATCAGAAGAAGAAGGATATGCAACAAAAACACTAGTGTTCTTAAATAGTAGGCTATTAACTTCCGATAATAAATGGTAAGAGGAAACCCAAAGCGGAGGGAATGAGAGTCCTTATATCTCTCTCTATACTCCTCCGCTGAATTAGCCCTAACAAGTGCCCTGGGTATATTGCCAGTACCACCTTATTCATTATTCTTATTATCCGGCGGGATTTATTCCTCTGTTTGCTGGTATCACGGTCAAATACGAGGCCCTGCATACAGTCCGTCCATTGGCTGGCTTACTATTCTTCCTATTATCTATACTAACAAGGTAGGAAGGAGCTCTTGAACGCTTATCGTCAGGGAATCACCGACTATGACCACTTGACCGGAAGATTCGCGACCACAATGTAACCTTTGTGGAACTTTGACAGTCCAAAGGGAGTATTACCAGCTAGCCAGCGGGATGGTCTAGGCCACTGGGATGCGACGGCGGGGGTCAGTGGGATGTTCAGAAGATTATAAAGGGACTGGCATTACCTGTAACTAGTAAATTCTGTTTGCTTTTTATTGACATGGCACAAACTAGTTGACTATTTGCAATACGAGTGCCACCTTTTTTCCTCTCTGCGACGCGGATCTACTATACACTTGATATTCGGGATAGATCATAGTAGAATGTAGAATAAATACCAAGTCTCAATCCAGCTTTACTAGTGAGAATAGAACCCCTTTATTTAAGGTACCTATTAAGGCTGCAGCTATTGCTCCCTGCTTAGTACAGAATCATTAATATTATTGAGAATAGAACCTACCAGATCACCCGACTACTTTTCAGTCCGGATCAATCATGCACAGGAAACCAGGTTTATGTCCATTATGCTATGAACACAGTAGATCCTGCATAGTGGACTAGGTAAACTGCATATTTTCAGGATAATAATACCAAATCACCAATTTGTTTAATTTTCAGTATCTTACTAGCAGGACTAGAATCTAATAACACTCTTATAAACTTCTTGATTTATCAAAACTTATAGACCAGGCTACGGGCCTACGCCGGGCCGTGAGGCCTCCGTGTCGGATTCGGGATTCGGATGTTTATTTATTTATAAATTAACCAATCTATCTTTATTATATTACTCTAAAATTAACTAGAAGAAGCTTTTAGCTAGCTAAGAAACGGTAGTCAATATTTTATTTTTTTTTCAATTTAACTTAATTTTTATATTTTTAAAGTTTATACGTTTAAAAGTACTTTAAAATTAACTCTTCTGCAAAAGTATCGCTGCGAAAATATACCAAGAATATCAATAAATATTCTACTCAAACTGGGAGGACGCCAGGAGTCTCCGAGTCAGGGCGATCACATTCACACCTACATACAATATACTCATTACTCAGTGAGTCTGTGGCCAACTGAATAGATTAAGCACCATTACTGGATGGGGACTGATTTTGGTAGAGGGGATAAGTGCTTGCGGCTTACGATACATCATCCTGCCCTGTCTACTAGGTCTTTGTGGTCATGATGGCGTGCTGCCATTTGTAGCAGGGGGTGAGTCGTGTTAGATTATCTGCCTGAGTGATCTTTCTAGGATTAGGGCGTTGTTTTGAATGCTACAGAAAAGTCTCAAACGCCAAAGAAGATCTACACGGGCGATGTAGATCGCCAAATATATATAGATACGGGGTAAAAGTTGAAAGAAAAATATATTATTTCATAAAGTCATCACAATTCATAGTAAGTATAGCCCAGAAGAACAACTTTCTTCTGGCTCCCAGCGGTTACTTCTAGTAGATATACACGAACTCGTCGTTCTCCCGATCGGTCAAATCAAGGAAGGCGTTATTGCCGACCTGGTTGTCCGTTTCGCCCGTCTCGATCTCAGCATCGTCCTCGGTAACCTGGTAAGTGTTCTCCATCGAGCGATCGATGATCTTGGCGGGCTTGCCGTTGGCGACACGCCGACGCTCCTGCATTTTGTTGAGCACAAATAGATTGGCCCACTGGATCAGCACGATGCCGGCCATGGCGATGAAGATACCCAGACAGGCCCGCAGTCCGGGCTGATATGCGGGCGCATCGTTCTCATTGAACAGGAGCGGCCCAACGATGTTTCCGGCCGAAGAGGCGGCGTTGTACAGACTCATGACGATGGACTTCTTCGTTTGTCCTGCGGTGTTCGCCACGATCCACGAGACAATGAGCGGGTTACCGCCGAACAAGAAGGAAAGGAGATAGTATCCGGCCATGAGTGCGCCCTGGACGGAGTTATCCCGCGGGAGGGCGTACAGGATCGCAAGACCTGCCACAACGGGGAGCATAAAGGAAGCGAGCACGACAGCTTTGAGGCGGGCCTTCTGGGCGAGATAACTGGCAAGGAGAATAATGATGAACTGAAGTGCACCGAAGGGCATGTTGAGTAGCGTAGTCCTGAACTTGTCAAAGCCGAGTCCGGACAAGATCAAGGGGCCGAAGACATTCGTCACCGACGCGCCAACGTTGAGCAAGAACGCCATTCCAACCCAGATGTATGTTTTCGGTTCTAGCCCGGCCTCTACAACCTGGCTAACCTTGAACTCTCGGCTTCCGGCTCCAGTTTGGTTGGCTCGGAGGCGCTCCATGGCTTGAAGCTTTTCTTGGTCGTTAAGGAATCGGGCCGAAGCAATATCGTTGTCGAGCTTCCAGTAGAGGAATGGCGACGAGATGACAGTAATAAGACCCACGACGAGGAAGATACTATTGGTGGAAAAACATCAGTTAGTCTCTTGGGTTGCTAGTATCGAGATCATAGATCTGAGCTAGGCGCAAAAAAAAAGAAAATGAAATTAACTTACATTTGCCATTCTTTAAGCACACTGGACTGGATATGTCCCAGCCCATAACTCAGGGCGGCAGCGATAATGGTCGCAAGACCATTGGTGCTGTACCAAGCTGCCACTCTCAGTGGCTGCTCCGCACGACGGTACCACTGAGCAGTGATAATACTGAACAGAGGTAGACAACCTGCCTCGAAGAGGCCAAGAAAGAATCGGGTGGCCATCAGCCCCCCAAAGTTGTGGCAAGCGGCCATGCAGGCCTGTGCGACGCCCCATCCAGCGACCAGAGACGGAAGAAGAATCCGATGTGGCACTTTGACAATCAGGAAGGAGGAAAACGGCTGCCAGGCCAGCTGAGCGATTGGCGCGATAGAGCCAACCAAGGAATATTCATTGCCGGTGAGGTTGGCGTCCTCCTTGAGGCCGAATGTGGCACCATATCCTAGCACCGTCTTGTCGAGAATTTGCAGGAAGTAACCCCACATCAGGATAATCAGAATGGTCCTGTCCGTCTTGTTTCGGATCCGCTTGTTATCCTCTTCGGTCAAGGGAACCCGCACAACGTTGATGTGGTCCATGTGCGCGGGTTTGACCGGGTCTTCATGGTGAGTCCCTTGCGGCTTTGGCTCCATGATGCGTGGTGATATAAGGGATGGTAATGATTTATTGAGATGGGCCTGTCGCAACGGCCTTGGATGAGGAAAACGGGCTGAGTTGGGGATGGGCTTTTATATAGCCGGTTAGATATGGCCTGTTCCCCACAGGAGGCACCCCCACGCCTTTACCAAACCCCAGATTCGTTACAAGATAAGTTTAGCGTAATATGGAGAAACTGGTGCTGCGAAAAATTTGCGCTATCCAACCAGTTCGTCATATTGAAAGCTTGAGTGGACCCGATACGATCCCCGCAAAACCAAAACCGGATGCTTCGGGCGAATGGCCCTCGGCTTCCCCCACGGAACTGGTGCCCCCACGGTCTGTGGGAGTCAACAGAGGCCTGGACCAGGGCAGTCCTCAGAGCAAATGAACGACATTTATAGCGGTGGTATGCCCACGGAGCTAACTAGATTGCTCCTAGAATGTACAGCTTTGCCACCCCGTCACCGTGCCACCTCGTCATATACCAACGTCTTGAAAAGCCGACATCTTGAACAGCCGACACCTGAAAAGCCGATCAGAAGCCGAGTCGCATTCTATGGCTATATTAAGTGGTGCGATAGCCGATATAAGGATTGTAGAAAATACAGTGGACGGAGCACATTGTACAGTCGGATGCACCGGACGTAGAGGTTAGGGGCGAGATGGGCTTCGTGTATCAGGCCACTCCTAAAGAAGTAATACTAACCACTGTTTTGAAACCTGGCCGTTGGACTGCAAGTCTCATCATGGAGTCTCTTTACAGTTAGCACACGTTGCACAGGGTTATTGCCCCTAGGGATGTAGATAAACATCCATGGCCACTCAGAGAGCCGGACTTTTGAGTAGTACTAGCTATAAGCGGTAGGGGTAAAGTTTAAGCTTATATATGGGGAGGCAAACTTATGTGATTTCATGTTATTGGCGAGTTTCAGAGACTTTTTATGGAGAGTTAGAACTCTAGTCAGTGTGTTCATTGACAGACGGGTGGGAACCCTACTGCGCCGAGAATATCGCGGTGTTTGAAGCACCTTCCCCATCAGTGTACCATAGCACTCACTGATTTCGATAAAGAATTCTTATCTTTGTAGAAATATGCCAAGCTTTCCAAAAGCTTAGGGCGTCGTTGACTTGGCAGGTGGGGGTTGGGTTGACCGTAACTCCGGGAGAGGGATTATCCAGGGCACGGCATTGCACGTGGCACCGTAATTTCCAGGAAAATGCAAAGGCAAAGGCTGTGATATTTTGCTGGCATTAAATTATCAACTAGTAGCTTCTTAAATGTTGAATCTTTCTGTTGCGACTTATCTGTATCAATTAAAAAAATGGAGTTCAAGTCGCGACCTGTATGATGCGAGATCTCCACTTATTATGACGGTAGTGTAGTCTGATGGGGCCGATTGATGCGCTGCAACGATCGATTCGTTCGCCATCTACCGGGGGAAAGTTGGGAATATTGGGAAGGATCCATGGATTCAGACTGAGAGCCCGAAGCGGAGTTTAATTTAAACTTCCTTTTTACTGTCATTCGCTGGGTCGTCTCATGACAGGCGCTAGTGCGCATCGCCACGTTTGGCCTCAAAGTTTAGACAACCCAACAGATTATCGATCGATATATGTCACTGGTGAAGCCAGTGACAAGCGAATCCATGGGTTACACACTGCCCCAGGAAAACTCTCGACGGTAGAACTTTGCTCCGGTGAATTGTGTTCTTCGCTTGACCTCTACCTATAAACGAGAGTTATCCATCGAATTGAGCCGTTCTCATAGTCACATCTGGACAACACAAGAGCCTCATTCAAAATGTCTCGCCAGATTGACAGGCTGATTCAACCAGCGAACAAAAAGAAGATGAAAGTCATCGTCGCCAGCTGTAGCAGGTGAGGGTGAACCCCAGTAGTCCATCTGTACTTCTCGAATCAACCCAACCATAGTACAAGTGCACTACCACAAGAGGACTGATTAGCCATAGATCGGGTACCTTGGGTCTTCTCGCCGCCATGAGGATATTAGGCTTCAGTCCGTACCACATGACGGAGGCTTGTTTTAATGGGCCAGAACATATGAAAATTCTAGAGGAAGCCGTCATTGCACAGCATAACCGCTTCTCAGGCATCAAGCGATACGAAAGGGCTGAATTTGACAAATGGCTGAGTGAATATGACGTATGTCGACTGTCTATTCGCTTTTAGGTGTTTTTATTGGACGGTAGCTGACCACGGAGTAGTGTTTCATTGAACTTCCCAGCTATTTAGGCACGCAAGCTCTCGAAGTCTATGCCGAGGACCCGGATGTCAAGTTCATCCTAACACACCGTGACCCGGACAAATGGGTGACATCACTGAACAGCACCGTCGCGAATGTGGTGAGAGCCGCAACTTCGTTCCCCATAAATATCTTGAAACATTTCGACATCATTTTGAAGCGCTTTTTCCGTCTCAACCAAGTCATGTACTGGGCTATATCCGACGGCACGAACCCTGGAGATCCGAACAACGAGGCGGCGCTTCGTAGGAATTATATTGAGTAGTAAGTCATGCAGAATAGCCACAACCCCTCCTATCCCCATCTATCCATAACATTTAGGCCGCGCACTTCGTATAATCTAACAGTAACAGTATTAAATTCGCGAAAAGCACTCTCCCTAAGGACAGGCTTTTGTTGGTTAAGCTTGAGGAGGGCCTCGGCTGGGAGCAGATCTGTCCATTTTTGGACCTGCCAATCCCTGATGAGAAGTATCCTAGAGGAAATGAGCCTGAAAAGTTTCAAAAGCTAGTAGAGAGCTTCCTGAAACCCAGGGTTCAACTAGCTGCACTGAAAGTGGGCACGCTGGCTGTGACTGCACTTGGAATGATAGGCTATGCTGGGTGGCGCATGTCAAAGTAATTATAGTCCCGCCGTTCAGCTTCATCTTATATAGGTGCATGGGACCGTAAAACAATCTATGATAATGCCGCTTTTTTCAGAAGGTCTGCCACAGCTTTACCACCACTTCCATGAGCCGCTAAATAGGACGCCGTGAAGCCCTTACTGCATTTCGACTTTATATTGGCATTCCTCTCCATCAGACACTTCACCATCGCCTCATCGCTTACCCAAGCGGCTAATGAGAGTGGAGTTAGGCCTTCCGAATCTATTGCCTTTCTATTAGAATTTTTACTTATTAGAAGCCTGACCATTGCAATATCAAGATTTTCAACAGCTATCAGCAACGGAGTTCTGCCAAGATACCCTTTGATATCAGTATTGGCGCTATACTCCAAGAGGAGACCGGCAACCGCTTCATGGTTATTTTTAACTGCCAAGAGAAGCGCTGTTTGGTCAAGCTTGTTCTTTGCATCGATAATAGCATCTCTGCCTAGTAGAGCTCGCACCGCCACCTTATGGCCTTCGTCAGCGGCCATCATAAGGGTGTACCGCTGTTCATGCTGCTGTCGAAAATCGCAATAAATATAAGTGATGCGAGTCATAGGTTTACTCCCGTATTCACGGTAAAGATGATCAATGACAGTCGCGGCGATTATGGTTTTATTCCGGGAATACCGGGGCAGAATAGGGCGTGCTTCCCTTGGCTGAGCCATTGCACGAATTTAGTTGAATTCAAAAGCCACTCTCCAGTTCTTCCTTCTCGTTTGCTGATGAAATCATTCTGCTGGAGAGCATAATTCACTAGTGTAAGCCAATTAATAATGCCACACTATTCTTGGTCATCGCCGATCTGCGTAACCTTTTGACCCCGCGATCAATATCTTGGGCTGTCTCATGAATGGCGTTCAATGAATCGTTAGTATAGTGAATTAGCATAAAGGGGCTTGTCAGACCAACCAGTAAAAAGAATTTCCACGATCTTCTTCTCTGCGTGCACGTGTTGAGGAGAGATCCGCCGCAATAGATCTTTTGACCTTGGATGGTCTTGCCATAGTCATACTGAAACACACCACCATGGCTATTCGAGGGCGTACTGACCACGATGCCCCCAAGCCGAATATTATGGTCTGCACTTGGCGCACTGCTACCTATGCCGGCCATCAGGCCGATTCAAACATTAGGAAAGACGTGTAGCATGGTTTCTGCCACCCCTGCCGCGGAGGAGGCGCCATATTCGCCGATTGGCAAAACCGCGATAACCACATTATGGTTCGGTATTCAACCTAGTGTGTAGTCATTCTTATCTTGTTAAGGGAAACATGCTAGATTTTCGTGCTTTTCATCAAGGAATGCCTAGGTAGCGACGTATTCGGTAGTAATTGCACAAATCCATCCGACGGTGTGCTCGTTGGGTTCGGTCATGCCGACAAAGACCGACTTGGATGATTTCAGTGGCTTTGATTATGGCTAAAGACTATGGATCAATTTTGGGTCGCAAGGATACAATCACATAAAACACGTTCCGGCCCGACGAAGAAGGCCCAAGAAGTGGAGTAGATATTTATCAGTCCCATCCTCAGCCTCGCGAAGTGATACGAGAACTGCCGTGCGATCAATCCCATTTCCTTTCTCAAGCCAGGGTGGATCATGCACGTAAAAATATTATCCATCTCGTTTTGTGGGGCGATAGATGACGAGGGCCACCAGGCTAGTCCAGCTAAATACGCCCCGGACGGTATGTCTGAAATCGAATGGCGTTAAATTGTAATAAAAATTCAGACAGATAACAGCGATAGTACGATCAAAGTCTTTTCATATCGCCTGACATTGCATGGTAGTTTGTCGGGCAAATAGACGATCACCACGTCTCTGCAGTAGCATGGGCCCATGGTGCGATTGACGAATCCAAAGCTCACCTTCCGCGGGGAAGATGCAGTGCATGCATGCATCACCTGCACACCAGTTCGGATCAAGGGCAAAGTGAGTGAATAAATAATTGTCATACCGATCAAAAAAGAGGGGAAATTCAATAGAAAAGAAAGAGAGAAAGAGGACGAGGAAGCAGAAGCCTAATATATCAAATCATCCCGATTTGCTACGAGTCCAGAGCGACACTTTCGCAGAAGTAATAAACCGGCAACACCATGTCTGTCAAAAGCGTTTCACTTTCGGCCTCTCATTCCGTCTCAAAGACTGCTGTGCCTAGTATAACGCTGGTCCCGAATCATGGTGTCCAAGGCGACGCCCATGCAGGGCCAACTGTCCAGCACCGACCCCTACGAAATGTGAGACCATCCGACGTGAACCTGCGCCAGGTACATCTGATGCATGCCGAGATCCTTCAGCAAGTGTCCAAAGACCCTGTGACCGCAGTGAAGGATATCAGCTTGATGCCAGGACAATTAGGCGAGAACATAACCACCCAGGGCATTGATCTGCTCTCGTTGCCCAAGGATACAAAGTTGCTATTTGTGGACTCCAAGGCACCTAGGCAGAATGCACCAACTCTCAGGCTGACTGGCTTGCGGAGCCCCGGTCCCCAGCTTGACGCTATAAAGAAGGGATTGAAGGACCGCTTCTTGGTGAAGGATAGTCGCGGTGTGGTGGTAGGATACATGGCTGGTGTTATGAGTGTTGTCGAGAAAGGGGGTGAGATTCGACCGGGAATGGAGATTATGATCCAGAAGCCAGCAACAAACCTGGCTCTTAACTGTATCTAGTGTGAGTTGCGGTGCATGTTGCGCTGTACCGCCGAGCAAGCCGCCTGTTGATCCTGTGCTGCAAGTATGCGGAAGAAAACATACAATCAAGGATCATGTTAACACACTTATCGCTCGGCCTATGCTCAGTCTTTAAAACAGAGTCTATGCTCACTGGTATCCGATTGGTGGCCGGGAATCAAATCGCACATTTTTGATGGAGTAGAGGTCCTCTCTGGTAAGAAGCTAAGAGCAGCGGTGAGTCATCCAGTGTCATGGCGGAATAAGTGAATCAATCAGATTCGACTCGGATCTATAAGCATCCTTATAATGCAAAAAAAAGCCAATCGGCGAGCTGGGGGCTGTGGAGGGGGGAAAACAAGGTGGAATTAAACGACGAGTCGCTGGTGCCGTTGATCGGAAGTCATTTTCCTGTTTTCCGCCCTCATCTCTTTCTCCCTGTGGGGAGTGACAAGATCTCTGATATTATACCCAAGTGGTCTAGCTGCGATCCTCAACACTCAGTTATATATGCTGTCCCCATCAGGCCCTTTGCTGCAACATTCGACCTCCACGACTAAAATATTGGCTCAGTAGGATCGTGAAGAACCGCCATGTCGCTGATGCACGTTCTCCATTACGAGATCCAGCCGGAAAAGCGGACTTCCACACCTGCGCCCAATTCCTACTCTGAAGGGTTGACACAGCCGTCAGAGAGCCGGCAAATTTCGCTTAATGGCGACTCTCTGCCAGAAACCGGACAGCCAATCTTTGAGCGTGTGCCTTCACATGGCACCACCCAGGCCCGAAGGTTAGCAGCCACTGTGTTGCTGCTCCTGGCGAACCTCGTACAGGTAGACCTTAACCTAATATTATTGTTAGAAGATGGAGCAGAGCTAATGGGACCAGATGACAGTGAACTTTGCTGGAATAGCCGGTGGCAGTACATTGACGAATGCAATGGGCATCGCGAGCGCATCTGCTTCCTGGATTGGAGCCAGCTACGCGTAGGCCTCCCATTTCACTGCTCAAGGCTTGGGGGCTAATCACATGTAGACTCACACAGGGAACGTTTGTCTTGATGAGCGGTCGCTTGGGTGACGTTTTTGGACATCGGAAAATGCTCCTGACCGGTGGGACATGGCTTAGTCTGTGTGTCCTAGTTGGGGCTTTCTGTAATAATTTCTTCGCCTTTGTCACGATGCGTGCCCTTTCTGGTGTTGGAGGTGCTCTCATTATGCCAAATGCAGTAGCAATGATATCAGCCACCAACCCGCCAGGTCGCCTTCGGAACTTGAGTTTGGGTTTCTTCGCGGCGTCGGCACCATTAGGAGGCTACTGTGGAGCGATACTCTTAGGCGCCTTTCTAGAGAACACAGACTGGAAGTGGTTCTTCGTTTTCATGTACGTCGCACAAGGGGAGATATGATAAACTCGATGCTCACAAATCTAGTGCTGGTCTCAGTGCGGTCACCTTTGTCGCTCTGTGGGCCCTGGCTCCATATGAGCCGCCGGTTGACCGCCATGGAAAGATAGATTGGATCGGCTCCGCTTTAGGCACCAGTTCCTTGATTCTTTTCAGCTTTGTTTGGAAGTAAGTGGCCCTTGAGCAAAGCGAAATGCGGACGACGAGCTAATTCATTTTCCTCGCAGTCAGGCACCCAGTGTTGGCTGGTCCACACCCTATGAAATAGCCCTCCTCCCACTATCACTGATACTCTTCGGCGGCTTTTTAGTCTGGGAAAAAAGATTCGCTGCACAGCCAATCATGCCACTAGAGATCTTCAAGGCACCATCCTTCCTAACTCTACTCCTAGTCATTCTCCTCAATTATATGGCAGTGGGTACCCTGATCTGGTATCAGGTGCTCTGGTTACAGGAGGTGTGGCATTGGTCACCTCTTCATTTCGCCGTTGGGTGGACTCCTTTTGCTATCTGTGCAACTGCGGCAGCATCCCTTGCTGCCTGGTTGATCCCTCGTCTCGCGGCGCAGTGGATCCTGGCTATTGGCACCGTCACCATCCTCGTTTCAAACGCCCTGATGGCCACCGTGCCTCTGAAGCAATCATACTGGGCCCAGATCTTTCCGTCTGTAGTTCTTTTCTCATTCTGTCCAGATTTTGTCTATACGGCGGGGCAGATTATTGCGAGTAATTCCGTCCGTAGGCACCAGCAAGGTATCGCAGGTTCTATTATTGGAACGCTAAATCTGTACGGTAACAGTTTGGGGCTCGGGTTTGCGTCGACCATTGAGGTCCAAATCGCTCGTCGTTTCCACAGCCAGATCACGGGCTATCGGGCAGCGCTGTACTTTGGTGTTGCCATCAGTGCGGTGGCGTTGATTCTCGATGTTTGCTTTGTAAGATTGGTGAAGGACGAGCGCGAGGGTTGGGAAGAAGAAGACTTGGTAGCTATCAATGAAATTGAGCTTGAGGGGCAGGCGGAGGCCACGGGGGCTCAATTACCGGTTGCACCCGTCCGGTCATAGGATACTTGGTGTGACTTGGATGGAACCCAACATGCTCTGGTGTCAGAGATCCGAGCGGGGACGAATCATCATTGTCTCGTTGCCATCTGGGGCGTTTTGGTTGCCGACAGATACACAGCTTGGGGGGCGTTTTCTTTCTTTCGTGAGTGTGTATCTGCGGACTCCGTGTGTAGATAGGAACAAAGGTTATACTCCCAACTCCTTTTTTCAAGCGATAATGTCATTTTCTATCTTGTATTGACTGGTGACAACCGGTGATGACCATGGACCAGTACTGTAGCAGAATAGAACATAGTTCATCAAGTGCTATATAGCAGCTTGCAAAGAAAAGAATGTTTGATATGAGCTTCATGCTTGGAGGTGATCGGGCGATGTTTGATCTGGGGAAATTTCATAATGCTAGTGCAGCAAAACTGCTCCAAGTCTGTCCTAGGAGTAGTAATATCAGTCGGACTGAAAGGTTGCCTATCCCGACGCTATATTTGCCGTGTGAAAACCACATCTTTATACTAGCACCAACCAGGAAACCTCCATTCAGCACTGCATGACAGTGGAAAACTCCTTCACTTGTAATACTTTACATTGGTTACCAGACAGCATACAGGATGAGGCACCCGGCTTCGAGTTCCTTTTATATTCTCGAGTAACGATCATCGGCCTCGCTACCGTCACCATTTTACCTGTACTTTTCACTGTTGCCGAATGCCTCCTCTTGGTCAAATAGAATATCTTCAGAGACGGTTCCGAATCCATTCCATGACACTATCTCAGCATCTATATCCCTTGGCTCAGTGGATACGTGGCTTGGCGTGGCACAGAGCCAGAAGTGCAACAGCAGCCCCATTGCTTGTCTGCTATGGACATAGATTCCATTGGTGCCCAGTTTTTGCCATTGGGTTTTAAGCCCCTGGCGGAGGTTCAGTCATTCCATAGCACGTGGCAACTGCACCCGGTTCCATTCATAAATCATACAGAAGATAATTCTCTGTAGTGCCCTTGCATGGAAAGGTGATATATGGCAAACTGGCCAGTCCTCCCTGTTAAGTTCTCAACATACCTCCAACGACGCCAGGGCTATTGACAATAAACCTTAAGGTACATATCGGCTGTAGATCGCATTCTCAGGGGCGGTAGAACTGCATCCGATTGGGCTTAACCTGGGATCAACATGAGAACAGCATAACGACCGACATCAGGGATGCCTTGCACTCAGGCCCAGTTCTCTTATTCTCTTATTCGGCGCGTGATTGAAGTGTTTTGAATATGAAACGCCGAGTTGTATTATTACTCGGACTTGTATCATCCAAGAGAGCGCGGATCGGAAATAGGGATCACCCCGTGGGTGGCTTGACAGGCACGTGATGGGCTGGGTCTTACGACCCATATTTACTACTATCCATCCCACAACGACTAAACTACTCCGAGTACTCCACCATGTATGGATGGACTATACTTCCTACAGGATGGGTAGTCCAATCCTCATGCTTCCATACAGTATCTTCTCTGGACCTCTTTCTGACCAGTGCATCATTGGTGGGGGATAATTCCCTCGGTTATATGTCTGACACGGATAGTCTCATGCCCAGACGGCATCGGGGAAAGAGGGTCACACACCAGGCATGAACCCTGCACTACCTACCACAATATATTAATAGATGTGGATAGTGAGATCCTGTTCATTAGCGCTGTGGTACCAGAAGAGGAAACCCCAGCATGGAGAGAGGAGTTGATAGGTATCCATTTATTACTTTAGTACTAGACTACGACAAACTACTAGTACTAGTACGAGGAGTAGAAGGTGCACGTTCCCTTCAGGAGGTTCGTCAACCACTTCAGCCACACCCATGAAACAATAGCCATTGAATTGACTACTCTAGAGGGCCAGTCAGATGGGTAGTTATTCCTTGTTCTCCGACTCCGTTCCCTTAGTCAGGGCGATTAATGACTGGATGTGCATTCATAATCACAGGAAAGCGCGAATGAATGGAAACTGTCAGGGAATACTTTTTTTAGGCAACACCATTCTGACCCAATCATGATTCAGGGGCAGTGGAGATCCGTTGGGCTGTGGCTCATGATGATTGGGGCTTGGCGGTGAAGTTCCAGCCTTAAGAGCTTCTAGTGGCTAATAAGTAGCGCTTGGCAATTCTGCATGGCTGATGTTTCGCGGTTCCATGGTAATGGACGGGTAAGAATACTAAATAGTTACCAAGTTACTGTATGAGATAATGATGTGCCATTTTCTTTGCCTGTCTCAGCCACAACTGCACTCACCCACATGGCCTCACCGATGAACAAGAAGTATGATGCGTTGTTATTGTTATTGTTGCCCGCCCATGGTTCGCGGTCCACATTACAAAAACAACGGCTAGGCGCCAGCATTCTCCTCTGACAAGATCCTCCTTCACTAACGGAGTAACAAAGGGTCATGGCCAAGACTCCGTCGCACAAGGGGGCCTGCCAACCCGCCCAATAATTAGTTGTCAATGAAAATTCCATCGCTAGACCCAATCGTGCTGGCGGAGGTGGACCCCCAGGCGTCAATTGCAGGGCCAAGAGAAGCGATGCGTCTCCCAGCAGGGCTGAAATCACCGCTCCAGGATGAGTTCTGCCTGTTGGTCTGGTCCCCATGGTCTGGTCCCCTCCCCCCCGGCCCTTATAAGTCAACTGTTACTTAAGTCTTAACCTCCTGACCCGTTATATTTCCCCATATATTCTCTTTCTTTCTCTCTCTCTCTCTCCCTCCCTCCCTCTTTTTATTTTATTTACGTTGTTTCGACTTCCCTCGGTGATACCAACCAAAATATACCATGTCTTACCAGCAACCTTACCAGCAGCCTCCTCCTCCCCAGGGATAGTAAGTAGCCCATTCTTTTGATTTTGATTTTGATTTTTTTTCCCTGTCTCCGTTGCGCCAGATTTCGGCGGTTTGGCGATGTCACTGCTAACAGATCGCATAGCTACCCTCCCCCTGGCGGCCAATACCCTCCTCCCCAGCCGATGCAATACCAGCAGCCCCCACCCCAGGAGGAGAAGAAGGACCGTGGCTGTTTGACCGCCTGGTAAGGATGATCACACGGAAGCCGCGATGGCAGAGAGAAGAAAGAAAGAAAGAAAAAAGCTAACGTCAACAGTCTCATGGCCATGTGCTGCTGCTTCCTCTGTGAGGAAACTTGCGAATGCTGCATTGAATGTGCAGAGTGTATTTGTTGTGGATGTTAGCGATGGGATTTGGATCTTAATTGTCATTCATTTGTTTTCTTCTGCGAATCTCTTCGACATGATGGCCTGATGTTTACCTTCTTAATGCTCTACAACTTTTTTACCTACACATTTCCATGTTACCAATATATTGATCATGTGACTTTCGACTGAAGTGCCCTTCTCGCATGACTAATTTGCAGATCCTTCCGGTTGATCAGGGGTCAGCCCATTTTGTGATCCTGTCGAAATCCTGCCTTGGCCATTGCAACTACTTTCGTCGTCGTTTTCTCAGCCGATCTCAACCATTTCGACCAAATTTGGTACCGACGGGCGCGCGATGTATTATTCCTTCCAGGTGGTGACGGGTCACGGCTACTAGCCAAATGTGGGATGTTGTCGGATTCGGGCATATCCAGCGCACCGCTCGGTCAAATATCGGTTACAGACTCTTGGCAATGCGACTCGATAGATGTGCATCGGCAATCGCAGCACTTCATCGAGAATCCAGGCAAATCGCTCCGTTTAAAGCGCCTGGAGGTTAGTCGATTATCATCCTGTCATGCCTTTGTCTATCCCTATTTCAATCTAGTTCCGGTTGTCGCATTCTGTGTCACACACATGTCGTGGGCTAATCCATATCATTGTGGACTCGCACCGTGAACTCGACTCGTCGGTTTCCATATCCGATTACGCAGTGCGTAACTTTACCTACTACCAGAATAGTGCTTTCATCATTATACACCCCGAGAAAGTGCTAAATCTCAAACATTGTCCCATTGGTCACCGCTCTTGAACTGTTAGTCACGATGCGCGGTAAACGCCCGTGACGAGCATAGTCTCTTTTTACGCGCGCCGTAGACGATTTGTAGTGTAGTATGGCCAGGTATCTTATTGTCGTGTAGATAATGTGAACAGAATGCATCGACCTTGTTTGTCTACTGCTGTCTTGCTCCTCGCTGTGATATCCGTATGTATTACCTGACACTATACTAACATACCTAATACAAAAGCTATACAAGCAACCTCAAATCTTCGCTTGGCCCAACTTCTTCTCCTGCGTTTGGTAAATTTTCACAAGCTGCCTGACAGCCAAGTCTAGCAGAACATCCTCGGAGCCACCTGGAATTCTAGCCACGGGGACATCCCTCATAATGGCTATACAAGTTAGTCAATCCCTTCAACCAACCCCAATGCATGCAAAGGGGGCAAGCCACAGAAAGAAGAGCCTACCTTCAACAATCTCCCCCTGTCCACTCTGCGTCAAACCCGCGCCTCCGAACAACAAAACCGCACACTGCGCACACTCGTTCAACACCATCGCCGCCTTCGCCTTCGCCATCGCCGTCACACCGCCCAGCAATCGATCCGCCTCGACCTTCTCCAACTTGGACAGCTGATACAAAATCTGTTCAATCCAAGCCGATACCGTCTCCAGCTCCGCCCCGGCTTTCGCCAACCGATGCCGAACAACCGGCTGATCCATCAGCGTCTTGCCAAACGCCTCCCGCTTCATGCAGTACCCGAACGCCGCGGACAGCGCCACGCGGGCCTGTCGCGTGCATTGCACGGATATGGTCAGGCGCTCATGGTTGAAGTTCGTCATGATGATGCGCATGCCGTCGCCTTCGCGGCCAATGAGGTTGGTCACGGGTACTTTGACGTCGTCGAGCTCGATGTACGTAGTTCCGGCGGTTTTTGTGCCCGAGACGTGGATCCGACGCATGCTCACACCGGGGTAGTTCTTCAACGGGACGATCATCACAGACAGGCCAGAGGCGCCGGGTCCGCCGGTGCGCACCGCCATTGTCGTGTAGTCAGACCAGATTCCGTTTGTGATCCTATCTCAGTTAACTCTTGTCTCGCCAAGCTACAAGCCACAAATCCCAGACCGCAGAACCTCAAAAGCGCTAGCGCAGACTTCCCACCACATCATGCCAAAGAAGAGAAAGAGAACAGAAAACATACCACTTCTTCGCGCCATTAATCACATAAAACTTCCCATCGGCAGACTTAGTCGCCGTCGTCGTAATATTGGCCACATCACTACCCGCCTCAGGCTCTGTAATGGCTATACAGGAGCGCTTCCGGCCGGTGAGCAGGTCCGGCAACACACGCTCCTGCAGTTCCCGACTCGCGTATTTCAGGACGGGTGGAATTCCGAACGCGAAGCCTGCGCTTAGGCTGGTGCCTGGGCCTGCGAGGCCGGATCGGGCCATCTAGTCTCTCTCGTCAGTCTTGGGTTTTTCATACTAGAATGGGTTATGTAGGGGTCCGCCTGTCGTTGCGGGAGAAGGTCATATCCTCCACAAAAAAGGTGGCAACATCATTAAGAACAAGTGACCTCGAAACAAGAGAAATTACCAGGAAAAAAGGAAAGAGAAAAGGAGAACAAACCTCATCACAATAAATACCGGTATAAAGATAATCCCAATCTTCGACCTTCACGCCCAGAATATCATGCACCCCTAATCGCTTCAGCCACTCGACGGGCAACGGTGCCGGCAGATTCGGCAGCAACATGTTATGCTTGCAGAAGGTCTCGAACACATGGTCAGGGACGTGGCCTTCCTTCTCCCATTCAGCAGCGTGCGAGATGAGGTGCTCCCACAGGAACGCGCGACAAGCCTTTTGGAACCGCAAGTGGCCTTCTGTGTAGTAAGGGCTTGGGAGGTTACGGAGATAGGGGGGTTCCGAGAAAGGAATGGGGTTGGGGGAGTTTGTTGGAGACATTTCTTTTTCTTTTTTTCTTTTTCTTCTCTTTCCCCTTTTCTCTATTTTTGGTCGATTCGGATTGTTTTCCCCCTCCTTCAGGAAGTTGAGTTGTGGAGAGTGAAAGTGATTATACTAACAATACTGGCAAGGGTTACTATGGATATGGATGATAGATGGATATATGTATGTTGTTCTGTTCGGATCGAGGTTCCCTCCCCGCATCCACACTCTGGCTTAATGCCGAGGCGACGGCTTGTTGGCCAATCACATGTGGCAGATCAGGGACTTCCTCCCCCCCCGGCCCGAACCAGAGACAGCTCCTTCAATTTTGTATGGTGAGTTTAGATTCAATTGGAACTGTTTGTTAATGTGGACCTTATCACTAGTTCGTGTATTCGAGAGAAATCAGAGTTGTGCATAGGAATTATGCATTACTTCTAGTGCTAGTTACCAAGGGTGGGGTGTGTTGGTTGTACTATATATTTTGGAGCTTACCTTTAGACTACTCGATACCTGATGATAGATCCTCTATTATGACATTTCCCGTTTTTTTATTAGCTATTTTACTATCATAACAATTATCTTCTAAGATCAAAATATAGAGAATGGTATCAAACTAAAAAAAAAAAAGAAGAAATAACATAAACATAAATACAGAATCCAGATAGACCAACACAGACGGAAAGTCAGAGACAGACTCCGAGAGAAGATCTCCGAGTCCGAGAAAGTATTTACTATTTACTATTTTACCCAGTAACTACGACGAAAAAGAAACCCCCATGCTAACACCAGAGGAACCCACCTTCAACTAGGTAAAATCAGTGGAGAGAAAAGTTAAACCCATTATGTGGACGTCTCAGCCGAGGCAGTTTTGTACCCCTCATGTGGGGGTGGGTGATCGAGAGGAGTAAAACGTAAACTGGAGGAGTAGTTAGATCCCATCCTCACAACTGACTCTCCCAAACAAATCCAACACACATCTCCAGCCACTACACAACCCTAAGAGAAAATAAAAAATAAAAAATAAAAACCATGGCCACCATGCAGGCTGTTGTCTTCCAAGGTCCTCTCCAGGTCGCTCTAGAGCAGCGACCCGTGCCGCAGATCGAGGAACCAACCGACGTCATTGTCAAAATACGCTATACGGCGCTATGCGGCAGGTAAGATCCATCCAGGTCCCTATCACAGGGAAATTACAAAACAAGAAGAAAAGAAAAAGAAAAAAAACATAGCTAACATAAATTGAAAAAAAAAAAAAGTGAACTCCACGTCTTCCGCGGCCACCAGCCCTCCGGCACAGGCTTCGTAATGGGCCACGAATTCACCGGCGAAATCGTAGAAGTCGGCTCCGCGGTCCGCGGCTTCAAAGTCGGCGACCTGGTCGTATCACCCTTCACCGTTAACTGCGGCGAATGTTTCTACTGTACGCGGAAGTGCTCGTCACGCTGCGCAAACGGCAAGCTGTACGGCTCTGCCATGCTGGACGGCGGACAGGCGGACTACGCGCGCGTGCCGTGCGCAGATTCCACCCTGGTCGCTGCTCCCGCGGCCGTGGATGAGAAGAAGCTCGTGCTGATGGCGGATATCCTGCCGACGGGGTTCTTCGCGGCCCGCAATGCGTTCAAGGGGATGGATCGGGCGACGATTGAAGAGAGCACGGTGCTGTTGTTCGGTTGCGGGCCGGTGGGGCTTTGTGCGTTGATTAGTGCGCTGGATTACCGGCCGAAGCATCTGCTTGCCATTGATAGTGTTCCGTCTCGGCTGGAGTTGGCGAAGAGCTTGGGTGCGGAGCCGTGGAACTTCCAGACTGATGCTGAGGGTCTGAAGCAGCGTATCAAGGATCTGACTGAGGGCCGTGGAGCTGACGTTGCGATTGAGGTGGTTGGACATAGCGATGCTTTGCGGATGGCGTTTGACAATTTGAGGCCGTGGGGCCGCATCTCGAGTGTCGGCGTGCATAATGGGGAGATCCCCTGGACTGGTAACGAGGCGTACGGGAAGAATCTGCAGATCCAGATGGGACGGTGTCCGGTCCGCAGTAAGTACCTGTCGTCCGAATATGTGAAATTTGAGTGTGTGCGTGTGTGTGTGTGCTCACTGGTGATTAGGTATCTTTGAGGATGCTTTGGAGTTTCTGGTTCGCAAGCAGGACTCTTTGGGGTAAGGTCTTGGTCGTGTTGGAGTGGTGATAGGTATGGCTAACGGTTTTGCAGCTTTATGGTTGGCGATATTCGGCCGTTGTCGCAGGCGATTCAGGCGTAGGTCTCCAGATTCCGAGTCGAAGGGCATTGACTGACTGGCATATGTTAGGTATGATGATTTTAACCAGATGAAGTCGCAGAAGATCATATTTGAAGCGGGCAAATAGGCCTCTTACGAGTCTATTCCCGAAAGGCTATGAACTACTAGCTATGTTGTTTCGCTGAGTTACGGGCGTATGAAGATGTCCTGTCTGTGGAATGATTGTTGGGTTTATGCGATGAATGAATGAAGTTGATGACTGACCGAGTTTTTTGTCCAGTAGTATAAATGAGTAGTGTAGCAGATAAAGAGCAAAAGTCGCATAGACATCGCTCGCTCGACATTGTCTTCTGTTAGTGCTACAGAGCGTACCCCCACAGGTAGACTTCATTCTGATGGACACATGTACCAGTGTTGGTATACAGCAATTTCCACTGCGCCCGAGTAAAAGGAGGGTTTATAGTAACCTTGTGCACAGGGAACGTTTTTAATATCGCTGTCTTGACTGCATCCTCCTTCATTAAGAATTTCCATGTGTATTGTTTCGTACCCCTCCTAGTGTTTTAGTCTAATATTCTCCACAAATAGCATTGCGTGTCAGCCGCAGCCCACGTAGCTTTAAAAAGCCCCAATGCCACTTCGTCAGCTGTAGACCAGACACACACAGAGTTTCTTCCCACGAATCTTCGTCGGGATCAGTCAATACATTCTGTGTTTCTAACAGCTCAATTTAGTATTTAACCATAATCCTAATCCCACCTCCCATACAGCAACCACCGGGAATAAGATGATTGACTTTGAGTTATCCGACGCGCAGACCAAAGTCCGAGAAGATGCGCACTCCTTCGCGACAAAATATCTTCATAATGCTCACACAGTGTACGAAGCTCTGCCGACGCCTCAAGCCAGATTCTCCGCCATCCGGCCGCTCTACGAACAGGCAGCAAAGGCGGGTTTGATTCAAGCCCAGGTGCCCGTGGAATACAATGGCCGGGGGTACGGCCTCGTCGACATGGCCCTCTTAACTGAGGAATTGTATACCGCTGACGTCAGCGTGGCATTGACGATTCTCGCGACGGGGCTGGGTTTATCCCCGCTGCTGATTGGGGGAACGGATGCGCAGAAGAGAAGATATCTGGGTCCCTTTGCTGATATGACGGGGGCGCCGTTGGCCAGTTTGGTGCATTCTGAGCCGGAGGGGACAGCTAATTACGGGACGACGGGGCTGCGGACTACGGCCAGACAGTCTGGGGATGGGTGGGTTATTAATGGGGAGAAGGTAACTAATGCTCCGTATCAAGAGATGTCGTGTTGGCAAGGTATCTTCTTTTTTGCTGATGCTGATTGCAACAGTTATGGGCGACCAATTGTGCGGGGTGGGATGATCGCGGTGCCGACATCCAGTGCGTTACGTGTCTGCATGAGGATGCGCTAAATGCCACCGTAGATCCCAAAGGGGCAACGATGATTCTCCTGGTGACGAGAGAAGATATTGCGGCGAATGCCCCCGAGGCGTATGTGGTGCTCTCCCACCCCGAGACCATCGGGCACCGCGCAGTGTCCGGCCCGCATATTCGATTTCAGAATTTCGTGGCGAAAGAGGTCATCGCAGTGCCCGGCGCCGGGGCACAGGTCATTGAAGCGGCGTTCACTGCTTCTGCGGCCTTAGTTGGAGCAATGGGCGTAGCACTAATGAGACGCTGCTTTGGGATGACACTTCAGTTTGCCCAGTCAGACACGAGGAATGGCTCGGAGCCCATTATCAACAAGCAAAGTGTGGCTGATTTGTTGATCAAGATGAAAATGCACTGTGAGGCTGGTAGAGCATTGACTTGGAAGGCTGCCGCTTCCTTGGGACGATATCCTGAAGCGGCGGAAACTGCACATCTCGCTAAGATATTTTGCTCTGAGAATGCGGTGCAGTGTGTGGTCGACGGGATGAATGTGGTTGGCATTCTATCATACCAGGCGCAAGCTCAGTATGGGACACTGCTCAACGATGCTGTGTGCCTGCCCATATTTGATGGGGGCAATGTTGGCGTGAGGAGAAGGCAGGTCGAGGCGATTTTCAAAACTTTAGGATATGACCCATTGGCCGCTGCGTTTGGCACCAAGCATTGAGTTTGCCAGGAATTTTTATCCAGTCTTGAATTGGCCATTACAAACATATCATCGTTTCGTCTCATATTAACCGTGCAGGATGTCGGACCACGCCGGCTGATACAAAGTAAACACAATAGATGTCCAGATTTGGGAATACCAGCAGGCTTTGTGTTTGGATCCTTTCCATACAAATAGAGCGCATTGACCTGTAATTAAGACGGTGCCACGATTACATCTCGTATACGTGATTGGGGACTATCAGATTGCATGCATAATCACGGGTGGGGAAGAGAAGTACGACTCCACTCAGCGTCAAGACTGCGGCCATCGAACAACACATTCATACGCCGCCAATATGTGGCGGCGCGCAACACTGCATCATCACTAATGTCAACAACATATTGAGACAAATATAGCAACACTGGGTTGACTTTACGTAATGTATTCGGATTAGCCTTAGCACAGAAGGTTCATCTGGACTACTACAGACCGGTTCCCCGCCCGGGAGACCAACGAGCACAATCATGCGCAGGGGGAGTGGTGGCTTCTACGCGATCACAAGAGCCAGGTTCATAGTACGAACGTTATGTGGCTATTTCAGAGGGGTCCCCATCTTTAGTCCTGATGTTTGAGGTCGCGGCGCTGCGCTGATATTATAACACAGACCATATTTTCCCAGTGACGGGTTGTTTGAGGATGGGGCATTTGTATAGGATCACGGAGTTGGTACTAGTAATTATACAGCACCCATTGCTTTTCAGATATACTAATATTTTTGCTGTAGCTCTACAGCATGTTTTTGCTTTTGTGGCGTAGGTATATAAGTTGCATTGCATCATCTGTGCAGCAAACTTTCACAGCCTCATTGGTTGATGATGAACAATATGAATTGTCAGGACGTTATTATACATGCCCTATATCTGTGCATTGACCAGGGAACTGTGGCTCTACCCATGAACAGAAGCGTGAAGCTTAGCACCTAGTCCTGAAAAACACCCAAGATGAGTAAGAAGCCGCAGTGGAGTCCAATCCTGTGTTTGCAGTACAGGGGAAGAAAGAACAACCACATTTTAATCTGGTACATTACACGGTTTCCGTGATAGTAGTTGGGGAAGAACGACCTCTACGAAGTTACTCTACCAAGTCTCCATGAAATGTGACGGGGAGGTTTGTGTCAGCGTGATGACAGTGCGTGGTGTGTCCGGAGATGACAGTTGTGTTATAAATATGCTTAATATATATTGTGAATACTCCAAAGGGGTCTGAAATAGCAGCAATCAAATCTATAGAAACCATAAACTATTCTATACTATATAGGCTTAACTGAAGAATTCATGGACCCTATCCTACAGTTCTAGATCACGTCGGCAGCATTCCCAGGAGCTCCTACATACCATCTAGGAGGTATGCTGGCATACCAGTTCAATATAGTGACATGCCGGCTTGGTATAATGGTACGCAAGCTGGATATGTTGATGCGTTGGCGCGTTCTCTAGAATAAATAGAAACACAGCAATGTAGGCAATTCTACTCGTCTCTTCAAGCGGAGGAACGGGCGTAGGGGCAAGCAAAAATCAATCGATTCAAATAGTAGTTGAGCGGGCAGACGAATGGGTGTAGATGAAATCAGTGACTGTCCAGTGGCGACAGGAGGGGTGAGCGAAATTCATCGATTCGAAGATTCCTCCAAGGTATATCAAAGAATGCGGGGTAGAAACGGACGTTTCATATTGGATTTCCAGGTATTTTGCTTTGTTTATTCCGCACACATGAGGAGGTTCAAGGTTCAATTTGCTCCAGTTCCGTGGGTCCCTATCTCTGCCAAAATTTCACACTTGAGGGTCCAGACTCTATAGTTCCATCGTGTCTGATCGTTAATTGGAGAACTGCCCGGCAAATGATTCCGCAGCACTCCGGAGTTGTTCAGGGACAATCGCCCCGGCTAATTCCCGTGGCTGAATTCTATGAAACCATAACCAATGCATTTGAAGTCTTGGACCTCTTCAGAAGGCCTAGTTTTCAGCTTTGACTGAGTTCAGATCAATGTCCAAAAGTTAGATAAAGTGCGGCTGGCAGCTGCGTTCGGGGAGTCGAGACCAGCTGCAGAAATATACCAACAAGTGCTGGTCGAGAAGGGGTATACAGCCAACCGAACGACTAAAAACAGAACCTACAGGGTTGCCAGCGGTGTGAGTAATAATCCACGGATTATTGGGCTGGGAACTCCACTGTTTGGTGGGAATGAAGCTGGGCAAAGCAGAGTTAGGAACTTAGGAACAGCTGAACTGTGGAGACGAGCTTCGGGATCCACTTCGACATTTTTCGGGAAGACCCTGGTGATCGTCATGTTTCCGCGATCTCGACTCGGAGACCGAGGGTTGATACTGCAAGAACACAACTCGGTCACTTTGGATACCGCTGATCACACGACGGTCTCCTCGTCGCGGTCGAATTGCCTTTGCGATGGAATTCCAACGGACACGTCTGGCCATTTGCTTGGCAGGGCGAGGCCAGATCTTTCCACTTGGCGGTCTTGGCTGCAGAACTATTGATTGTGAGGCCTTAATCATGTTCGTGCACTGTGCTCCACTTTGGATATGTGATTGGAGGACACCACTAGAGACCCATAGTAGTACCCCATGCAGTGAACTTCAGCTCCCGGAATCCAGGTGGGCGTGTCAGGAGATTGTAAGACAGGGTGCTACTCTCCATGCGACTCCTTGCATTGCATGGAACAGCTCACACTAGTCCTAGTCCCACTGCGCATTAGCAGGGGTGAAGACATTGGCCGAACTCGCAAGGCTGTGGGCTATAAATCGGCCCCAGTTTCCACTTCCAGACCTGAGATCACCCTTCTTCTTTTCTTCTCCCCCATTGTTGTGGTGGTATTCCTGGAGTAATCCGTGTAAACACACAAGTCTGAACAAGATGTATGCATCGCTGGCACTTCTTTTGCTCCCATTTGGGGCCTTCTCGCTGCCACTGGAAGAACCTTCGTTCGAGGTACCCACGCCGGTTTGCTGTAGCTTGTTCGACTAATGTACTGACGGCGATAGGCCTCTCTCGTTGCAAGATGCGGTGTAAATCCTTGCAAAGATGTCCCTAGCACCGGCACCAGCGATGCCCTGTGTAGCAACAAATTCCTAGGACCCAAGGTCCTTACGGCGGCGAGTGACCCCGAGTGGTCTGAGATGTTCAAGGGATATCATCAACTGGGGTCGTACTGCCCTACGACCTTTCTGCAGAAGTTTGTGCCCGATGGTCAGCAATACGTATACCCTGAAAAGGATGGCGCGCTATTGGACTCAGTTGGCGTCCCCGTGACGACAGAATACACTCTTGAGGCCGGAATAGAGCTCGACCGGTTCGGAACACAGTATGGAGGCTACCTCGCGCCAAAGGGAACCCCTTTCTCTTGGCGATCCATCCCACCCAGCAACTTGAACAAGTACCCCAACAGCACGGAATACAACTACTGGGTATGGAAGGTTAAGGAAACCTTTAACGTCACGGGTGGGCCGATCGCACCTTTCTTTGGACAGCCGGGCTATGGCCTGCAGTTTTACCACGCGGCTGGCCTGAAGGAGTTGGAGACAGCGGGAATCATCGAGCTTATTGATAAGAAGCAGTGCTCCTGTGAGCTCCAAAACGATGACTCGCAGTAAAGTCGCTGCTTAGGAGTCTCAGAATAATATGCCAATGATACACACTTGATGCTTCAACCCCAGACTCGTGGCTATCGCAGCCAGGCCCTGGCCTTCGTAGGATCATATCCGTTTTGTGTCCGTAAGATTTTTTCCCCTCTGGTTCGCATCGCATGCAGTCTTTTGACTTGGTCAAGAGAGGCTCAGGATTGAATTAGACCAGAATACCGATGCACATAATCGGAGAATGCAGCGACGTTTAATTCGAGTATCCACCGGAGCCGGTCTCGTTGCTGATAGCGTTAGCTTGGCAGCTACTGAACGGTTTTGCTAACCAGATGAGACCCTTGAGCGATACTATATCTATCTATGATGGGCAGCTCCCTTCGTTGAGTGAGTAGTACAGTTGTTGACTTCTGCAAATCAGTACCAGGGACATGATCTACGATGATGTATCGTTTCCGGGTCTCCGGATCGACAAACATGATTGTGGGACTTTTGAGACAGCAGCCTTACTGTTCACAGCCACAAACTTCATATTCTCTACTTGGACTATCTCGATATAGAAGATATATGTATCCTCACTCGGACCTCGATAGAACTGTTGGAAAGACTGCACCCTGTTCTCTATCGCCGAGCAGGAGAAAGCATTCCGGTAATGGTGGAAGGCTCTTTGACTGGGCCGCGCAGTGGGGGAACCTGGGGACGATCGGGGAATTCCTCAAATTTGCGCGTCCAAAAGCTCCATTACATACGCTTGTATAATCCGCACTCAAGGTAGCCGCGTCGGCTGGTCATGAGGATGTGGTTCGCTTTCTGTTGCACGTGGAGATTAACCCGACTTTACATCTCCGCCAGGTAGATTTTACGAAAAGAAATACTTCCGTGCTACTCCATACCCGCATTGTTCAGATGCTTCTAGAAGCCAAGACCGAGGTTTAGACACCAGAAAGATTTTGCCGACTCTGCAGAGATGCTCGCGGGTACGGTCGAAGACGTCAAAACTATACTACGATCGACTGGACAATACCTATGCTGCTGAGCGACACGGGTTCAATGTGGGGGTCGTGAGTGAAAGGGGATCGACGTTGCTCCATTATATGGCAGGTCACGGTTACGCAGTACTTTCTCTTCTCATTGAACTGAAGCTCGAAATCAATTGTCAGGATGACGATGGAAACACGCCCTTGCATCACGCTACTACGAAAGGGAGGCGCACCATGTAATGGAGCTTCTGTTGAGGGCAGGCGCAGACCCTGCCATCTGTGATCACACTGGAACCGCCCCTCTGCACATTGCCGCTTCACAAAATAATCCGGACGCCGTGAAGATTTACTAGCACATGGTGCTAATGTCAATGTAAAGTCAGCAAATGGGGAGACCCCCCTCCACGTGGCAACCAAGCGCCCTCACAGGCCCCCGAGCCTCGTCAAAGCCCTTGTCGATGCCAGTGCGTTAGTTCCATGCCAGAACCATTGTGGTCAAACACCACTCCTCCTTGCAGTGTGTGGGGAGGTAACTCAGCAGTCATCATGTTCCTGATCCAGAAGGGTGGACTAGATCACCCTCCCTTGTGGACGCCCGAGCTCTTTTGGTGGGCTTGCTATATGGGGTACGAGGTAGTCGTGAAGCGTCTATTGGACGCGCGGGTGGACCTAGACCTATTGGAGGACTTAAACGGCAAGACGCCAATTATGGCTGCTGCTAGTTCTGGAATACCCGGATTTTCATGCTGCTATTTGAAAGGATATAGGACGTGGATGGGATGGACCATGTGGGCCGGACGGCATTATTCATTGCTGCACAGACTGGCAACAAGCAGATGGTTCGTCTGCTGCTCAGCCGGGCTAGATTAATAAACTATTCGGACCGGCAGGGGATGACACCATTAATGGCGGCTGGCCAGAGTCGTGTTGCGGGAGTTTTCCACCAAATACTGATCGCGTGCAAGGGTTGCGACCAAATTGACCCGGCAGGGAGGACCGCACTTTACCACGCTGCCGACATGGGTAATATTGCCGCCATTAAACGGCTGCTGCGCAGGAGTAGGACATGGGACCGGCCAGATAAGGAGGGATATACTCCACTCTTGCTGGCTGCGCGCTGCAGCTGCGTCTCAGGAGCTGCGCTGCTTTTACAGAGACCTGGTATTAATGTAAATGGGCAAGGACGGCGGTGGGTATAGCCCACTGAGATGGGCCCTCACTAACCGCCTTGGCACAATGGTATCTCTTCTACTAGGTTATGGGGCCAGTATCGAGGAATGCTTCAATATTTTCCCTCCTCCGTATCTACCTTTGCTGATACTGACGAGCGCAGGCGGACAGTTAGATATTGTTTGCAGACTTCTTCAGCATGGGGCGGCCACTGAAGTTCAAGATCCATTACACCAGACTCCACTAATGCACGCCGCACATCATGTCATGGATTCACAGGAATTGTCGACATACTTCTAATCAACAGTGCTAACCTTCACTCCCATGACATCAAGTTCCGCAGTGCATTGTTCCATGCCGCCAAGTGCGGCCATGAATCGGTTGTGAACATACTTTTGGAAAGAGGCGCCAACATAGAGCACCGTAATATTGAAGGGCAGACACCTCTGGCGGGGGGTAGCAAGGAATGGACATGTAATGGCTATCTAGAGGCTTCTTAAGGGCGGTGCCTGTCTCGAACCCGAAGATCGCCACGGCAGAACTCCCTTCCTACTTGCTGCTATGAACGGGCACACAAGAACAATTGCGGCTTTAATTCCGTATGGTGTGAATGTCAATAAAGCCGATTCTTATTCTTGCACTGCCTTATCGTTAGCTGCAGAGCGCGGGTATACTGCGTTAATCAGGCTACTCCTTCAACAGCCCAGTCTGGAGGTTGACCATGCAGATTTCATGGGGAGAACCCCTTTGGCTTGGGCGGCACGAGTGGGTAGCGTTGAAGCGGTCCAGTTGTTAGTTGAAGGGGGAGCAGATGTAGCTAGGAGTGACAAAAGAGGAAGAACACCGCTGTCATGGGCGCTCGAGTATGGACACAAGAGGGCCATCCACCATCTTGTCAAGGTATATCCATCCTGGCCTACTTTGGGAGGAAACCAGACGGACGATTTGGTTAGCCAGATCGGGATAGAGGCACCTTTATATAATGTATTTACCATGTATGCAGGTTGGTTAGCGTCAGCAGCATGGAATGAGGCGAGAATATTGGGGAGAATCAGCATGGTTCTTGGCATGAAATCAACAGGATAGGAATTGTTCAGAAGATAGATGGTAGTGTTAAAAAGGTTGGCATGCTATACGTGTTGAATCCTTGAGAGACCGGATAGTTTCCACAAGGTGTATTTCCTCTTTCAGCGGCATGTTCGGACATTAAAGGAGCGTGGATGTGGGTGTGATCAGTGTGGATACCAGAAGAGAAGTACGCGCTTGGCTTCTGTAGTCAGCTGTAGCGCTGGTGTGTGGTTCTCCATCAACATGGGCGTCTGTCGTGCTCCGCACCCGTGTCAGACTTTAGGCATTAATGCTCTATATGCCGAGTCGTTTCATAGTCGTGATAAATTTGGTCAGATCAGACATTGGAGTTTCCTGTGATATTTTGGGAGTGATCGATCGACGATGCGACCGTGAAGAAATCTTAATCAACGTTGGTTGGCGAAAGTGGGGGCTTTTATGGAGTTTGTCAAGTGATGTTGCGTTGGTGACTTTCAGGGGCTTCATCACGTGAAGAGGGGAAGCATCCAACAACTGACATGATTTTCTCTTTGATATCTTTCTTGCATTGAAACAAAATCACCGTCGAACCTGTCACGAGCCCATCTGTCAACCATTTGCGCCTGCATTCTTTTCAACTGGTTGGTGGCAGATGCAGAGAGAGTTTTAAACGATCCGCTTCCGAGTCTTGATTTCGCGCCGCGTCTCCTGGGCAAAAGCTTGGTTGGCCACTACCGTGGAGAAGCGAGAAGATTGGCTGCGTCGGCTCCACTGCATACGTATGAGAGATGGACTTTTCGCCGGTGCCTGGTATTTTGCACCACCAGTGATTGCCCCGACTTGGTTGAACCATACTCTCTAGGGTTTGGACTGACACGCAATCCCACTAATCATACTGTGGGATTATTAGGGGGTGTGCTGGAGGCTTCCCAATCCGAGAGGTTGATTCGCAGCTGCACGGCCCTGGGTTGGTGGTAACTAATAAAAGAAATGGTGCCGATGTTGCCGACTATTTTGTACGGTCCATTTTCCAACCCTTTTCCCACCTAGAGCCCACCGGACGACGACATCCTCGCATCACCCCAGATTCTAGTTTCGCCGGTTCGTTCTCGCGGTGTGCGTACCTGGACGTTATCCATAAAAAAAATAAAATAAAATATGCGTGCCCCCGGTGGTGGGCTCCATGGGGCCATTCTTTTCCTCGCAGGGATTGGTCGTGTCGTAGAGGCACTGACCATTGATATTAATGATGCAGGTACGTCATGACAAAAACCATCAATTCCTGGCTGCGGGATTCTAACAAATAGCCGTTGTTTATCAGATTCCATTAAAAGCGCAGCAAGTCAGACGGCCTACGGTTCGATGCTATGGTACTCCGGTAACGAGACGGGTCAGATTCCGGGAGCATTTCCAGACAAGTGGTGGGAAGGCAGTGCTCTCTTTTTGAGCTTGCTTTATTATTGGCACTATACCGGCGATACAACCTACAATGCTGAAGTCAGTCAGGGTATGGAGTGGCAGGCGGGCAACGGGGACTATATGCCCGCCAATTATAGTAGCTACTTGGTATGGAAAGACAACTCTGTCGAATCGAGCCTTTCTGACCGGTAGCCCAGGGGAACGACGACCAAGGCTTTTGGGGCATTGCGGCCATGACAGCTGCCGAGATCGGTTTCCCCGATGCTGAGAAGGGATACTCCTGGCTGTCTCTCGCACAGGGCGTGTTTAATACGCAAGTGGCTCGTTGGGATAGCAGCGACTGTGGTGGTGGCTTGCGCTGGCAGATCTTCCCGTACCAAGCTGGCTATGCTATGAAGAACTCGATTTCAAACGGTCTATTGTTCCAACTAGCAGCACGCCTTGCTCGGTATACCAACAACCAGACATATACGGAATGGGCGGAGAAGGTTTGGGATTGGAGTGCCTCTTCACCACTGCTGAATACTAACACCTGGAATGTTGCCGATTCCACCGATATAGCAGGTGGGTGCAAATCGCAGGGAAACAACCAATGGTCATACAACTATGGTACCTACTTGATTGGTGCGGCGTATATGTACAACATGGTAGGTGCTCATAACGGCTCCGGTTCTTCGGTCAAGAATAATCCCGAGGTTGCTTTCTTGATCCCCCCAAGCTAATCACTGTGATTCAGACCGAGAAGGAGACATGGAAGACGGCTGTGGACGGCCTCCTGGGGGTGACCCTGAACACATTTTTCCCCAAAAGTTTTAATTACATCATGTCCGAGGTTCTCTGCGAGCCAAACGAGGTTTGCAATGATAACGAAATTCTGTTCAAAGGCCTTGTCACCGGGTGGCTTGCCTTTGTTGCCTTGTTGGTCCCATCAACCTATGACCAGATTCTCCCCAAGTTGCAAGCGTCTGCGCAAGGGGCTGCCGCGTCGTGCAGCGGAATGAGTAACAACACATGTGGGGTGCGCTGGCATGAATCGAAGTGGGATGGTTGGGTCGGTATGGAGGAGCAGATTAGTGCCACCGACATACTGACCTCGGTCTTGGTCACAGAAAAGAAAGGGGGCGGTCCCTTGACCTCGACGACGGGCGGAAACAGTACCAGTGACCCCAATGCGGGGAGTGGTGATGGCAGCAGCTCGGATAAGAGCCAGCTAAAGCCGATCACGACCGGTGATAAAGCAGGAGCTGGTATTGTCACCGTTATAATTGTTGCCATATGGGGAGGCTTGGTTGGCTTTATGGTCCTTGGCGCCTGAGTTTTGCCCTTCTCTGACTTCCATTTCCCACATTATCATTTTCTATACCTGTGTATTATAGATGCGTTTGGATATATTGTTAGTTATGGATGATGAACACGGTGCGACATTGTATATAGAGAGCGGGCTGTTCATAAATTCCTTTCCGATGGGCTTGACTTATGCTGTTTTCAGGCCAATGTTTTAAGAGGATAACCACGGCTCTCTGGCATATATCATCCGACGATCCCCATACAATCGGCCTTGTTGGTTCACATTCTCCAAGGATCAGCCGTCCCACTGTGGGCCATCTTGGCAATCTTGGCTTCGGCATGTCTTCTGGCTTGGCACGTTCGGCACGTGAGCAGTGGTGCTTAGGTAACCATGAGCGGAAGACTGAACCATGTTTAAAAATAGAATGGGCCAATGCAACCAGGCCACGACCTGTCCACTGTTCAAACGTCCACCGACCATGGGTGTATTGAAGGCCTGACGTCGTGAATTATCTCCAAGGATCTAGACTCCTGCAGTACGAGATCTGCTGCTGCTGACGAATCTATAACGCAAGAACAAGAAGGAAAAGGAAAAAGAGAACGAAAAAATGGTTGTATGGCTTGGCCCAAAATTCCATCTCTTAAGGATCACATACATATCTATCTAGATGTACGGATATCCTTCCATTTAGGGGAACTTGCTCACTGATTTAGATGGGGGGCGATACTAGATCCGAGGGTGTGTCAGATAGATCTACTACTTAATGCGGAGTAATGGCATGAATATAGATACCACTTGATGTCACTTGATGTCACTTGATGTCACCATCGGTTCCCCAGCATGGCTTTCGTCTTCACCCCACCGGGGCGGCTCGCCTTAAAATGCTACCGAGCTGTCAGTGATTGAATGTACACTTCTCATTGGGCCGAAATATCCCACTAGGCACAACGCAAGACCCATTTGGAAGATCAATTTCCCTTCTGAGCTGATGCCTGAGCCCCCAAAGATTTTAGCCATGCTCGCTTAGCTACAGCGACTGAAACACTATCAATTGGTCTTGAAGGGCGATCCGGGAGGGGTGTGGGTATTGGACGTCGGTCGAGCCGCCAACAGAAATCCAGTCAACTGGTGTCCATAATACGACGCACTACTCTATACAACTAGAACTAGTTGTGACTATTGAAAGAGCTCCATCCTCGTTTCCGGGTGGTTTGACGAATGCGACCATGGACGACGATACCAAAGCGTTTGACTTCATTATTGTTGGTGGTTGGTACCCCGAGTCTATGTAGCTGCAAGTTGCGCGGGGCTCACTTTTTAACCTCCCACAGGCGGTGCTGCCGGATGCACTATTGCCTCACGACTTGTGTCTTGTTTAGAGAAACCCAGTGTTCTTCTATTAGAAGCTGGAAAGGAGAATGACTCAAATGACCTCCTCGTTGATGGGCAGCGGTGGATGACGCTACAGCAACCGGGTATGGATTATGGCTATAACACGGTTCCCCAGGAATTTTGCAACGACCGCCAAATAAATTACAGTCGAGGACGGGGTTTGGGAGGCAGCACCGCGATCAATTTCGGCTTCTGGACAGTTGGATGCCGAGGAGATTATGATCGTTGGGCGGACTCCGTAGGCGATCCCCGCTTCGATTGGATGCATATGCAAGCGCGATTCAAGTCTCTTGAGTCATTCCAGACAGAGGACGCCCAGGCCAGCTACAGTACTTATGTCGCTCCCCGACGTGAAGACCACGGCCAATATGGACCACTCAAGGTAGGCTACGCTAAGATATGGGAACGGGATATAGCGCCAATGTTGGATATCTTTCATGATGCCGGGTATCCATTGACCGGCGATCTTAACAGCGGAAATCCATTAGGCATAGGAGCTATAATAAATTCTTGCTACAAAGGCCGACGAACGACTGCAGCTACTTTGCTCAAAGAAGGTTGCGACAATCTCACCATTATCACCGAGTGCTCGGTGGAAAGATTGGTTTTCGAAGGAAAACGTGTCATTGGGGTTGAAGCTGCAGGGACTCGCTGTAGGTATCCCGGCTTTGCGGACTACTATCATTGTTCGAAAGCAGGCTAACGTTGACCTGGTTCAGATTTTGCATCTAAGGAGGTTGTTCTCTCTGCAGGTAGCCTCGACACACCGAAACTATTAATGCTTTCCGGCATTGGACCGGCGCCACAGTTGGACGAATATGGGATTCCCATAATCTGTGACCTTCCTGCCATTGGCCAAAACCTGAAGGATCACTGTCATGCGCCACTGGCATTTAGACGAAGCAAAGGCAGTAACGACCGACACTCATTCTATGGAGAGCCAGCCGCATCACAGCCAGCAATAGAGACCTGGAGGAAAGACGGAACCGGGCCATGGTCCATTTTTGGTTGCCAGAATGTGGGTGGGTGGTTAAAATCCACCTCGGTCATAGACTCCCCCGAGTTCAAACATCTGCCACGAGATGAGCAGGAATTCCTGCAAAGCGAAACGGTTCCCCATTATGAGCTAGTCACACATTTCCCTTTCCACCTGCTCATGCCTGGAGTGTCCGACGATTTCAGCTATGTATGCCTTGTGGCAATCATTATGAACCCGCAAAGTTGTGGCGAGGTGACATTGCAGTCTACTGATCCCAGCGTTCCTCTTCTATTCAACCCCAGGTTCTTATCGCACCCATACGATCGCCGTGTTGCGATTGAGAGCTACCGTGATCTACTGAAACTAAGTGCCCACCCTTCCTTCTCGAAGGACACTATAGGTGATCTGATACGGCCACAAGGGGACAGTGATGATGCCATCCTTGAATTTTGGAAGCAATCTGTGGGTTCGACCTGGCACATGACCGGGACTGTGAAGATGGGAAGATTAGATGACCCAGATGCAGCGGTGGACAGCTCATTCCGAGTCCGCAATATCGAGGGCCTGCGAGTAGCAGACATGAGCGTGGTACCTGCCTTGACAAATAACCACACACAGGTAACGGCCTATCTTGTGGGGGCAACATGTGCAGATGTTCTCATCGACGAGTATCGCCTTTCATATGAAGGCAAGTAGTTAAGAGTGTGTGAGGGGCGAGCTTGAGCCACAGTGCTGTCAAAGTATGTTCCATGTTCTCTTTATTGTGATATCTAAGGCAGAGCTCTACCTAATAAGGCACAAAGATTATGTGAAGAGTCTATTTCAGTATGAGGTAGCATTAACTCTTGAGCATGGAAAAGTGATGTTTTGCTAGTGCTTGTGGCAACAGAAGCGGACAAGATCAATACGGTATATGTGAGGCAGCATTGATTGTATCTATCGTTTGTTGATTGAATAAACTCTACGGAATAGCGGTATCGTGTTAGTTGTTTATGCTCTGTAGTCCCCCCAATGTATCTATGCCGATTCAGCCTCCAAGGCTTCACGACGACTCGTACTCTTTGGGTCAAAATACGGCCGCTCTCCTAGGCCAACAACACGGTGACCTGTACGGGGACCAAAGTCCTTCCCCCTGTAGTCGAACGTTGCGGCGTGATACACGCTGCGGTTATCCCAGATAGCTGTATAGTGACACCACGTCAGACACACCTTTCGCTCTCTGCAAAATTGCCAATGGAAATGGTTTACTTACCCAAGTCATTGGGGTTCTGCCACCTCAGACGAACCTGAAGATCATGGTTCTCAACGATCAAAGTGACAAACCATTTCAGCAAATGGTCGCTTTCCTCCTCAGAGAGGTCGTTCACTTTCGCAACATGACTGCCGACAGCAAAGACACTCTTCCACCCGGTGACCGGGTTCGTCCGAATCACAGGGTGAATCGCCTTCAATTCATCCCCCACATTCTCCGGAGCGCCCCGCGGCCCCGTGAAGATCTCAAAGTCGTTTTCCTTCGCGACTCTGTTGAACGCGGGCTGCGCATATGTCGCCGTCAACCCTTCCAGGAACTGCTGGTACGGCTTGGAGATACGATCATATACCTCGTACCCGGAGGCCCAGAGTGTGTCTGTTTTTGAGTGGTTAGCTGTCTGTATAGCGTCAGTCTCGAGGGATTATTGGCTCACCACCGCCCGTCTTGGGAAGCTCCGTCAATCGCAGGACGGTGTAGTCACTGGGGATGGGCTCGAAAGTGATATCGCTGTGCCATTCCCTTCTGCCACTCTGTTTCTTGTCCTGTAAACGTCCCTTGTACAGCTTGTCGTGCAGCCGAGAGGTGATGACACTGATCTCGTTATCCTTGACGCTGTGCTCGCGGTCCGCATTATGAATTGGGTGCACATGCAGACCAGAAGTGCTGGGCTTGCCGGCCAGAAGGCCCAGGCGCTGGATCAGCTCTTTCTGCAGGTCATCGTCCAGTCCGTCCTGTTTGCGGAAGAAGACGACGCCACGTTGGGAGACTGCAGCAATCGGTTAGCGATGGGCCCTCTCAATACGACTCAGACATGTACTCACTGGTGATGGCAAGATCGCGGAGTAGTTCATCAGAGTTGGGTGCATGTAACCACTCTTTCAAGTTCGCTGTTGGGAACTCCCGCCCGATGATGGGAGTAACGTCGAAGGAGTCGAATGAGTCGAGGGCGTCGCTGAGCTTCAAAGGTTCCCTTTGCAGGGACTTTGCTGCGGATGCATTCCCTTCCACGATAGGGACTACTGGGGCTGTGGTGCTGGCTTCGACAGAGGGAGCCATTGCAAGCGAATGATGATCTGTGTCTGTTTTAAGGTGCGTTGGTTTTGTGTGCAATCTGCATCTGCGAGCAATATACCGACCTGCTCCCACCTCGCTCTTTATATGTCATCTCCTCACCATGATATTGTTGACTCAACATTGTGCCGGTTTCCCGGACCCCGCATGCTGAGCATATCTCTCTCATCCAGACACGGAGCAAACGCACCATTGACATGGCCCGAAATTCATCGATAAGACTGATAATCCAGAGATCGGGGATTCGCAATACCGTCCGGGGATCATCCAATATCTCGCCATCTGATGCTGATCTATAAAGTACTAAGTAGAGCAGACTGGATGTTGGGATATGTTTCCACCCCGGACGGGGGGGCGATGGAGTCATTCGACATGCCGGTTACGCCATCCCAGGCGCATCGCGACACCACCAATTCGCACACTAAGTAGCACCACTATGTTGTATCCGCGATGTGCGCGGCAGCACGAAAGAGGTAGTTCTAGATGCAGGATGCGATCTCGGCCTTGTCGTTTGCTTCGCCTGGAGGGGTTCGTTTAAGCGAGTGTTTGGCGGGTGAGCACATCACACGCATGCTGGATAGCATCATCCTGGGTTGGTCTCAGCCTGTCCCGCACTAGCGCACGGGTATATACTTTTGCAGTGTATAATTCGGCATAAATTTGGATTAGGGGTCTTTTGTTTCCGATATTTTTGAGCAGATCGGGTTTATGCTCGATATTTGATATCAACGGTGGTGGTTTTTAGAAATTAGTAGAGAGATGGTAGGGTGTATACTCCGCCATTACCATAGGTAAATGATAGTTAGCAGCGAATTTACAGATATGAGTCTTCTCTTATTAGGGTTGGAAAGTACACAGACAATAACTACTAAAATCGTATAGAAATAAATATACTCTGGATACTCAAACCACATACCAACCAGAAGTTTCATAAAAAGTAACCAACTTATGTACAATACACCTAACTACCATAACCCCATCAGAGTACAACCATTAACAGTACCAGAACCCCCCAGCACACCCCCCCCTAAATAATATCACGTAGTAGTTCTAAATTCTAATGCGCGAATCTAAAATCCAACCGCTTATTTCCCTCATCCGTCGTCGTGGCTAGATAAACCCTCTTCTCCTCCTCCGACATCGCCCCCCCCACTTCCTGTTTCGGCTGGAATTCCGCAAAACATAGTATGTCTTTGTAAACAGGTAGATGAAGATATTCATAATCACTAGTGCGACTAGGACCCGGTTCCCCGGTTTATACCGTGGTGCATCGTCTAATATATCATCGTGGTTAGATTGGGGTTCAATATATAGAATACGCTTTAAAGACACATGCATAAAGAGAGAAAAAGAGAGGGGAAGAGAAAACATTACCTTTCCGGTAAACATTTGAGGCGATGATGCCCGACGCTTGCACGCACATGTTATACACGGCGGCAGACACCGTCCGGGACTGAACGGTATTCGAATTCCGGGAGTTCCAGGCGACTTGGATTGGATGGGCTGTAATATTTCTGAGGGGTGTTGATTAGCTTTGAGTGTTTTTGTATTTCATGTTTCATACTCATGTTGATAGTCGCAGCAGAGCAGGAAAATATAAACATAAACATACTGGAAGGGAGGGACAGGAAAATGGTCAAAATCACCCACGCCACCCACTTGTTGATGCTGTTGATATCGACGATATAGAGATAGATAACGAATGGCAGGGCCCAGAATTGAGGGAACATAGCGGCCCAGGTTAGCTGGCCGAGTCTCTCCGACAGGTAGGTGAGGGTTAGCATGGTGGGGATTTGGATGAGCTGACTGGGGATGGTGAGGAGGTTTGTGACGAATGTGTTGAAGCCCATGCCTCGCAGTGTGAGGGTTAGGTATTGGTTGGGCGGCGTGATGGGGACGAGGAATGTGAGGCCGAGGGCGTAGAGCGGCCAGAGGTCGTAGTCGCAGAGGCTTTTCCAGAGGAGCTTGGGGGGTATGGGCTCGCGGTTGTGCAGTGTGCCTTTGCTTGGGTCATCGCGGATAACGCGGTTGACCATGATTGTTTCTTCGCTGGAGGGGAGTTTAGATTATCTCAGGGATGGATGGTTGTAGTGGCGGGCTTACCGTGCGGTGAACCATCCTTTCTTGCCTCTGGCCCAGTTGGCCGTTTGGCAAGGTCCTGGTGGCATCAGGATGAATGCAATTAAACCTACTATCATGGTTATGAGGCCCTTGTATCACTATTAGCTGGAGCCAAGACTTAGAGGAGGTTTGGTTTTGTACTTTAATGAGGAATAGCCACCGCCAGCCTGACTGGCCTTGGACGCCACGCAGATGCAGGAGCCCAAATGTGAGGAAGCTTGAGAGGATGTCGGCCAGGTTTTAAGCTGTCCAGAAGAAGCTGAGGCGAACAGACAGCTCATGGGACTTATAGAAATAGGAAAGGTAAAGAATAACCTACCTTGCATAAGCGCGTGAACAGACGGTCTCGTAATGCTAACTTACATCGGGGATGAATCCGCCTTGGAGAATTCCGAGAAGTGCTCGACAGGCCAAGAAAGATGACTTGGCCGTGAGTCCGTACTTGGCCATGCTGACTGCCGACCAGAGGGTCATCTGCGTTGGAATCCATCTGTCCGGTCCCATCCATCCACTTGCTGACAAGTTGAGAGGGAAGTTCCGCGCAGAGGAACGACAGTTTGAAAACGGTATTCCCCAAGTTATAATCTAGCCATGGATTAGCTTTAGCGTATTTTATGGAATTGATCAGTGGTGCTGGAACCCACCATTAGTGGTGAGATTCAGGTCGTTGAGGAAATTGTCCGTCAATGCCTGCTGAATGTTTGCTCGATCCAGCTCCAGAGACATGAACATGACAGCAGTAAATACCATGATCCGCAGATCAATCTTGCGGATTAACCGGTTTCCCTCACGCCAAGTCCATCTTGCAGAGGGGTCAAATCGGTGCAGATTCTCCCAGTCATCGCTTGGCTGGTACTCCTTTGCGGTGTCTGGGTTATCGTAGACTCAGAGCTGCGTTGCAATTGCGTCGGGGTCGTATTTTCGACCCTTTTGGAACCATAGTTTCCGCCCGCCCGCAGACTCACCTAGAGGTGCTATTTCATGGTCGCTCGATGAGTCTGTCTCATTGTATAGAGCGGAGACAGTTTCACCAGGAGTCTTTGCTGTGCCGAGGGTTTGAACTACAGGCATCCTGAAAGGGGAGGATGTAAATGTATGGATTCTCGACGTAGACGAAGAAATTCATAATCTACGGAATACCTCTACAGCTATATAATGTTTAGGCTGGCACTATGAAGATCAAGGTTACTCCTCACCAGTCCGCGCCATGATAAACCACACGCTCGGCAAACTCTTGCATCGTCTAGGATTAGCGAGAGTGATACATATGCTAGCGGGTTAGTGAGTACCGGAATTCAGTCATGCGGGTCAACGGCACTTCAGAGGTACGCAAAAGCATAACTATTGTGAGCAATTGACCGAGTCGCGGTCGAGACTCGAGCCATGCGCAGCGCGGAATTATGACATTGAAGTATGCTATGATGCCATCGGCCTAGACGTCGCCGGCACTGGACCTAGCTCTAGGCATGGTTTATTATAAGTAAAGCCACCTAATTGGATGGATATAATCTTTAGTGTTAACTTACGAGGGCTAACTGTCAGCTGGAGTTCTGGATGCTATGTCCCCGCCCTGGAGATGTGTCTTCTCTACATACTTATGCTGCACCTTGAACGCTAAACCCTAACCGACCCCTACTCCAGTTCTGGGGTCGGTTAAATGCAATTCTATTCGTTTAAATGGTCAACAATAGTTAGTTCATACTGCTGATTAACTAATATACGAGTGTAGTCAGATTTCAACGAGAAACTGGCGTGCAGTAGATATCTCGACACTACTACGGCGTCTCAAATATCTCAAAGCTTACTTGTAGCTGGCTGTACCAAGTTTTTATTCCCGGCTGCAGACCTGCCCTGTACGACACTTTGAAATCTTTTCTCCACGTCGTGCTCTGAAAGCCATGTTGTGTTTGGCTTGTTCCTGACTCTTTCTACTAAAGTCTCCTCAGAGTCCGTGTTCGTTTTCTGGGCCCCGATCCCTCTGAGGACAATTGTCAAGAGCCTTTCTGCATGAGGGAGCCGGGTCTCATCGTATAAGACGAGTGCATCTCTTACTTCATCTGTCTTTGGCTTCTGAGTTCTGGACAGCCCGAAAGTGTGTCGAAACGCAAGAAACAATGCGTATGCGTCGTCAATGGCTAGCGAGCCCCCGGCGGCAAAGGCACCACCGTGAGTATGGGCTGCGTCACCGACCAAGGTCACTCGTGAGTCAAGCACCCAGGTTGAGAGAGGTTCGCCAGCATAGTTAGGGTACACGCGTGTATAAGGCGTTGCCTCTACCAAGGCTTTGACCACGGGATTCCAGTCCTGATCAACAAGACATGGTTGGTCAGCGGCCATTTACTTTTATAATCTCAGTGTCGGCAAATACCTTGTAGCGCTGTCGTAGAACTTCAACATTTTCCTCGTCATCCCATTTTACCTCCCTAGTCTTACCATCCGTATCTACTGGTAGGTCGAAGTTGCCGACGGTAGTATACTGGTTCTTCCCTGCATTGTGGTAAGCTTCATTGCTACAATACCTTCCAGATGAATCCCATACCTAGTCGAGAAGCGAAGAAATTCTCGTTTGGTCCCCACTGTTTCAACGTGGTAAGCTCTCCATAGTTGAATGCTTGGCAAAATAGATATACCCAATGTGTAGAGTCCGCGGGAAGATCCCGAATATGCGCCACCAGAGACGCGTCGAATGTCGACCGTAGAAAGACCTTTCCGGTGGAAAATAGTCGATGGTTGGGAACGAATGACCTCCTCACTTTCTAGTCTACTGTCAGTTGCTTGTCTTGTCTGGTGATTAGATACGCCGCATGGTAAATGCACATACCGAATGGATTCCATCTGCGCCGATCAGGATATCCCCCTGTGCGGATGTTCCGTCCGCAAAGTGAAGCGCTGCTTTGTCATATGATGCATCTGCAGAAACCACTGTTTTCCCCAGATGGATACTTTCTGGAGGGACATGTTCCAGCAGGGCTGCATGCAGATGTCCACGGTGGAATCTTGCTGTTTCGTGGCGACGCAGGGTAACGTCATGGAAATGGTCCTGGTGGATAACCTCATTTGTCTTCCAATGTCTAATCGAATTGTTATCACTCAGCATCCGATATGGGCGAAAAGAAACACAAGCTTTCTACCTGTATATCATGGGAACTGCAGAAGGACCGCGAAAAGCAACCTCGTCGTCGAGAGCATTCAGTACGCCGAGCTTCTCGAGGGAACGAAGACCCTTGTATAGTGTTATTAGTTGAGTGATAAACCGTGCCATGGCAGTCTTACATTAGGGCTTATGGCGATACTGGCGCCGATCTCTCGCAGCTCGGTCGCTTGCTCGAACAGCTCAACCTCGGCGTACGGGAGACGTCTTAATGCGACAGCTACAGAGAGACCGGCAATGCCAGCTCCAGCAATAATAACCTTCAGCTTTTCTTGGGACATTTTGTCGCTCGTGATCCCTACAGGTGGTTAAATGCAACAAGGTTATGCAGTGCCGTTGCTCTTTATAAAAGTTTTCCGCCAGCGTTTGCCGATAAGGAGAAATTAAGAACAGGCACTTTCATTAATCGTTCTTATCTGATAATCGTAATTAGTCGGTGTATGGTTTGACAGTGTGGAGAAGCACGCAAGCCTTGCATGGATTATGCAACGCTGCGACAAGGGCACAACTCCATAAGCTAGCGGGATTTGCCACGACATGCTCACCCCCCCGCATAACGCTCGAGAGCTGTTGCGGGGCACACGATACGAATTGGAACAACAGTTACAAAATAGACTCGTCGGGCCGATAACGGGCACCGCGGTTGAGCATTTCTTGCCGAATTTTGCGTGATATGACGCGAATAGGGCGAATCGTGCGCCCTGCCAACATGTCACTCCGATTGGCCTGAATCATTTTAGTTTTCACGTTATCCTGAGCCCAAGTCACAGCTTGGAAGGCTTCGGGAGAGTTCCGCAACCATTTCATGTCTGGGCAGAGAAATAGTCCATCCCGGTAGAGTATACTTCACGATATGTACAACGACAAAAGCCTCTTCATCCCCCGAGTTCCAACGGGAGTTCAGCTTCTTTTGCATGATCGGCTGGTTACTTGGTTTTCAAATGACGATGTCGAAACCAACGATATCGGACACGGTCAGCGCCGTCAACGATGTTACTGAACCACCGAAGCTCAGTCAACGATATGCCGATGAAAGTTATAAGCTTTTTTCGAAGGTTTCGGTGACAGATCCCACTCCAGAGGAGGCAATCAGAATTAGGAACAAATGTCTCTGGAGGATCTTGCCATTTCTTTGCATAGGGTATCATATCATGTATGTCGACAAGCAAACGGTGCGTATGCCATGACATGATTCCACCGGCAACCATTGACATCCGCCCTTTCTTTAGCTGGGGAATTCGGCCATTCTTGGTATTATGGATGATGCACATCTCAATTCAACTCAGTACAATTGGCTATCATCAATCTTTTACTTTGGCTACCTTCTTGCGGAGTGGCCGCAAAACTGGGCGCTTCAACGCTTCCCGGTCGCTAAATGGCTAGCTGGGAATCTTATCGTGTGGTAAAACTTAGCTGCTCTCTTAATCATCTCATCGGGGAGGTTTGGCTAACTTACTCAGGGGAGGTATTACGCTCCTGCATATACCTTGCAATAGCTTTGCCACCTTGTTCGTTGTTCGTTTCTTCCTAGGCGTAGCAGAGGCATGTATTGTGCCTGCATTTCTCTTGATCCTGTCTATGTTCTTCACATACCACGAGCAGGCTGTATTAATGCCCATAATGTGGTCAATTGGAAACGCTAGCCCTATTACCTCTGGTCTGCTCTCCTATGGGGTCTTGTGGATCAAGACCGGGACATTTGCCCCATGGAAATGGTTTATGGGTATGTCCCTTATAAGAAAACTTAAACATTGATACAGACACTTATCTACGCATAGTTATCACTGGCGGGGTAACTGTTGTATTCGGATTGGCAGTGTGGCTCTTCTTCCCGGACAATCCTCTGCACGCCGTCTTCCTTACCCCAGAGGAGCGCGCACAGGCAATCCTTCGCATCAAGGATAACCATTCGGGAATCGAGCAGAAGCATTTCAAGAAGTACCAGTATGATACAGCCGCAATATCTACCATTGTTTATATAACATCAGGCTCATTACCAAACTGACCACTCTTAGATTTATCGAAGCTATTAAAGACCCCAAGTCGTGGTTGTTCTTTCTACATGCCTGGTCTCAGGAAATGGCCAACGGGATGACCAACCAATACTCACTCATCATTAACTCATTTGGGTTCACTGTGCTTCAAACCACACTACTGGGATGTGTCACCGGAATTGTTAGCTTCTTCTCGCTTGCATCAGCGGCCGTGGTTCTAGCGAAGACAACCGTAGGTTTTGCCAGAGAGCTAGAACAGCTGAATTGATGTCCACCATACTAATGAGGACTCAACAGAACTGCAGGGCCTGGATTTCCCTCGCTGCGTATATCCCGGGGGCAATATCTAGCATTTTGTTGCTGAGTTTACCCTGGTCCAATCGATGGGGTCTAATCACAGGGATCTGGATCCGCTCCACTGTCGGCATTCCGTATGCAGTTGTTATGATCTGGGCCTCAAACGCATCCGCCGGCCATACCAAAAAGACCACGGTAATTGCCATGTACCATATTGGGTACGGATTGGGAAATATCCTATCACCACAGCTCTTTCAACCGCGCTGGAAGGTATGCACAAGTGATCTTCATCCTGCTATTTACTATCTTCACGTCAGGTACTAAGATAAATAACAGCCGCGGTATTATCCCACTTGGACTATTATATTAATTGTAAGCTTTCCCAGACAATGAATGAGCATTGCATCAAGGGTTCAGATACTGACAAGTGAAGGTCGCCTGCATCCTGCCGTCCATCATCATTATATACCTTCGGTGGTATCTTGCAAAGGAAAACAAGCGCCGTGATCTACTGCAGAATGAAACCCTGGTGGCAGATACGGGTGTGGTTGAGGAGGTCGACAATGATGGTACCAAACACGCCCGGTTGGTGGATAAAAACCAATTGGACTTGACTGATCGTGAAAACCTTTCCTTGTACGTCTTTGCTTCTCTGATCTGTTGGAAACCTCACTAACCATATGATTGTTACTAGTCGATATGTCCTCTAATGTAGAGTACTAGAGATAAACGTTCAGCTGATATGCAGTGACCTTCTCCTCAAGTTTACCTGTAGATTTACTCCCATACACCTTAGCACTCCACATTTTGATCTTCCCCAGGGCCGAAAGTAATGGTCTATAAAATCATAAAGATCAGTGTTGATGGTGAGTCATCATTCCAGTAAATGCCATCTTGACTCTGCATTCTTCTTGTCTCATGTTAAGGACCAGCCTGCTCTCCTACGCGCCCATCATGGCTACACTCCTGAAATGGGCCGCAAAAGCGCTTCGGCAGCCCCCATCCCCTCCCATGTGTTTTCCCACCAGCGGCTTCGAAACTGTCCGTTCGGTAGAAGTGCTTGAGGAAGAACGGTTCGAGCAGTTCAAAAAAGGGCAATACTACCCCGCTAATATAGGCGATGTGTTTAGTTCCAAGTACCAGATTGTTGGTAAACTTGGTTTTGGAACTACCTCTACCGTATGGCTCGCTCGAGATCTTGAGTAAGCTAGGACTGATTTACTTATTTTACATAAACATTAACTCGCTAAATGCAATCAGAAGTCATCGATATGTGACACTTAAAATCTACACTTGCGATGAACGGGACCAAGAAGAGTTTCAGATCAATAAGCAACTAGGTCAAGGGAGCTCACAACACCCTGGCCATGCCCATATAAGGAAGGCTTCAGATATTTTCACAATTCCCCGTCCCGGTGGTGACCATCCATGTCTTGTCCAGAACCCAATGTGGGAAAGTTTTAGGGACCTACTGTATTGTAATCCCAGCCATCGGTTTACTGAGGAGCTCCTTAAAACTGGCCTTACCCAGATATTTCTTGCACTTGACTACCTGCATACTGAATGCAGGCTTATTCACACTGGTAAAGTACCTAAATATTTAACTTTTCTTTTTTTTTTTAAATAAAAAAAAGAAAAGAAAAGAAAAGAAAAGTACGTTGCGCAATCTCTATTTATAGACATCAAAAGCGATAATATTCTTCAAAAAATAGAAGACAAATCAATCCTTGAAAGCTTTACTCAAGCTGAGCTGAAAGGCCCCTCACCCCGCAAAGTCGTTAATGGTTTCCCGGTATATACCTCACGACGTTTCGACCTGTCCAAGGTATTTGGTCGCGCAGTTTTAAGTGATTTTGGCTCTGCCATACGGGGAGATGAGAAAAGGAATCACGATGCACAGCCCAATATTTATCGATCGCCAGAGGTAATGCTGAAGACTGATTGGAGCTACCCAGTGGACATATAGAATGTTGGCGTTATGGTATGCTTTTTGCCTTGTCCACTTTCAAATATCAATATTTAAATTGACACATCACTGAAACATAATAGATCTGGGACTTGCTTGAGGGGAAACACCTGTTTAATGGAAATGATCCCGATGGCAAAGGGTATTCGACCCGGGCACATCTGGCAGAAATTATAGGGTTTCTAGGGCCACTTCCCTTTGATATGCTTCACTGTGGCAAACGAAGCCATGAGTTCTTTGCCCATGATGGTGAATATCTTTTTTTTCTTATTCAGTGCACTTTCCAAAGGCTTGCGAACTGCAGGGAAATGGAAGCAAGATATAGAAATCCCGACAAGAGTCAGTTTGGAACTGTCGGAAGCATCCCTTGAGGGAAGAAATAAGGAGATGTTTATGGCTTTCATAAGAGGGATGCTTCAGTGGCGGCCTGGGAATAGGAAACCGCCAAGGATCTACTTCAGTATCCGTGGCTAAACGAGAAGTTGGTGTAGTATTAGTATTGCCTCAACATAACTTAGCAGTGATTTTGACAATGTATAGGCTGACGAGAGAATGCCAACAATGGCATTTCTGGCCAAGCTCAGTTTTGAAAGAACTACAAGTAAATTGAATAAGTCTCACAAACTAGGTGGTGATATACTTACTTCACAAGCTACGAGAATCTGTCTTAGTCGACCACGGCTAATTGTGGTTACGTTCGGATGGAAAGAATATTTATGAAATTATATCCCACTGTGGATCACAGATGAATTGTTATTTTAAAAAATGTAATAAGTCTATTTACTAATAATAGTAGATTCCATATTCTCTTGAAAAATGAAAATATCAAAGCCTATAGCCTATTGAAATTGTAGTAGGAATTTCAGGAAACGGGTCTGCCCTTCTTGGGATTAATGTCACTTGTCACCTGTAACAGTCCAACTTGCCAAATTATTAAAAAAAAAAATTGAAAATTCTATAAGAAACACAAAATCCCTTGTGGATTTCTCCATCCTGGAATGAATTTTGGAGATATGGTTCACCTAAGTGCTAGTGGATATATAAGGTCGCTGCTACTAAGTTTAACTTAGGTACCCCAGGGAGCTTACTCTTCTAAGACAAGTGTGAGAATTCGATATGATATGCATAAATCCTAGGTTATCTGCTGTGGAGTAGTCTTATTAGTTAGTGGTCCTAGCCCCACAACGACTACATACTACCCTGAGAGAGTGGGTCAGTACTACAGGATCTGGCGTTTGACCACGTTTTTTTCGGAGCTCTGTATCTAAAATGTTACGGTGTGGATCAGGACATTCGTGTAGATCTGTGCATAGGATAGTTATTGCGAGTCAAGAATTAGTCAGTTTAGTTCTTTCTGGGATTTGTATGTTAGATACATCAATTAATTGATGCGTGCTTATTTCAAGTCATATGTCCATTCCTGTCTGGATCGGGAATAATGCGATATACCATGTTCGTAAATAGTGATAGATCTTGAACTACTCGTTACCATCCAACCAAGGAGTGTGTGAGTAAAATGTGCGTGCAGATATCAGGGCAAACCGCGCAAGGCCAACTAGGTCACACCCGGACACAATGCTCAAAGGGAATTCATAATGTTTAGTACAAGCTGACAAATCTACAGGGTAACAGGTCAACTGATAATGAGTTTCTCTTGGTTTGATGAGTTTAGGATGAGCCAAAAGCCGATATAATAAACCAAACAGGTTAGATTCCATATTATTGCCGGCAAGCAATAGAGATCCCTCTTCCATTCATCACCGTCTCAAAATCCGTCATGTCAGAGATGAGACCCTTCGAATTCAAGGAAACTGGCCAGCACCCAAGCAAACCCCCGAAACGCATTTGTCGCTCTTGCAACAGGCGCCATCGTTCTCACAAAGACGAGCGCACCGCTGGTCCCGCTCTCCTTCACCACGGGTGCCATCCACACTATCCTCATCCTCTTCTGACTCCGCCATCTGATCTGCAGGTGCATACCGCTGATAGATGTCACGCTTGACATCACGAGGCGCCTTGTGCGGGCCCAAGCAAACGCCATAGAAGCACTTGTCACCTGAACAGCAATGCGCATCAGTAATACAACCCCGCGCACAGGGGCTCTTCTTCTTTCTCTTCTCGAGCTGGTTAGCAGGAGACATATCTTCGTCATCGTCGTCCTCATCCTTATCTTCTTCTTCTTCTTCTTCTTCTTCCTCCTTGCTCTTCTTTCCTTTTTCCAACTTGGGTCTGCCTTCAGACCCGTCTCCAGACCCGTCTCCAGACCCGTCTCCCACATAGTGAATGAGCTTTCCTTGTGGGTTGGACTGGCGGCCAGTGGTGAGCAAAAAGTCCAGCATGTCGGGGCCCTCTGCCCTCTCAGGCGTAGGGATCGGGGTTGCGTCGGACTTGTTCGGCCACTTCCACCCGCCGGGCATTACTACACCTTCCTCGATCGGGTGTCCGTGATCCTTGAAATATTGAATGAGAAATACCTGCTCCTCGGGAGTGAGGTCGGGCCATAATACTGCTTTCGAGGGGGTGACGGAGGCGGAGGCTGCGATTAGGGTTAGTTAGTGTCGCTAAAGAAAAAGAGAGCGAGAACGGTGTATAATAGTGGTGTTGTGTCGATGCAACTAGACTAGAATTAGGAACACACTACGACTAACCTTCGGCCAATGTAGGAGTAGGAGTGTTGATAGCTGGCTCCGAGCTGGCCTCTGTGGCGGCCGCTAAAGCAGCGAAGACACACAGGAGGATAGCCGAGGGCTTCATGGTGGAATGGCTATGGATATGTAGGCAGTCGTAAGTCGTTGAAAAATTAAAATGTTATATGGTAAGGCAAAGTTGATAGAACCTTTTGCAGATATGGTAAAGGGGCATTCGGGTGGCTTTATAACCTGCAACTACTCCCCAGAGAACATTCACTCTGGCTGAATGGTGTCAGTGAATAAGTGGGACGCTGTTTTCTGGCCCACACACTCTCTTTAGCAGGAGTTGATTTGGAACTTTTGGCCCCTGTATCCACCTCTCTCCTCGACTGAGCCACCACATTGGGATCCAGAGCCACCATTCAGGGGTATTCTCTTGACAGTTTTGCGAGATGGCCGTGCAATATTCCACGCATGGACGGGGGTGTATTGCGATCAGCATAACCTTCTTGGTCAATATCGAATATGCACATGGTGATAGTGGCCTTCTTTGCCCCGTGGCGGTCTGGGCAGGGCAACCGATGTCCACGCTAGTAGTGAATCTACGAAGAGAAGATAAAGTATAGTTCGGACCCACTCCTTTAAGCACAGATGTTGTCACCTTCAATAATACGACTCCACCTGTATTCTCCGTACATAATGTTACCATACATATCACATACGTCCCGAATACAGAACAACGTATTCAAAAGCCTCGTGAGTCTTCAGCAACCTCACATCATACATAGTATGACTGGAGTCACCCAGTTAGAGTTGACTCAACACTTACTACCATCCTTTTGTCCACGCAATGCCAGCTTCGCCACAAAAGCAGACTAAGAACCCCAAGAATACGAACCAGATCAACCATGACCTGACGTTTGTGGTTTCACGTTCTTTGTTCTAGAGTCTTTGCGGTTTGCCCCGTTCCTTGACCGGTTCAAATGCTTTCGTCCTGGTTTCATGAGTGAGGGCGCATCCAAGACAAAGGGTGAGAACCTTATTAGCGAGTCTGGGCAGCTTTGCCCCGGCCAACCGTTCAGTTATAAGCAAGAGTGCTATAATGATATAAATAAATTGGACCTCAACCTCACAATACTAAAGGCGTGGTAGTGAACAATGTGATGTCTCTATCCGGGGGTGTCATGCGTACGGGAGTGATTGTTCTATATAGAGAGGCTGCTCTGGATATTCAGTCCTTCCGTGCTCGGTCAGTTAGCTGGGGGGGGGGGGGGTTATTCCCCCTTTATGCATGCAATGCAAGCTCAACAATTGTGAAAGGTGGAGAGCGAGAAGAGTAAATTTTAGCACGGTTAATCTTATTGAGAACTTGCTTTATGGTAAGCAAAACTCTGCACTATGGTAGAGTGCGACTACTAGCAAAAATAAAAAATTGGAGCACTATGTCAGTTCCACCTCCTGCTTACTGCCAGGTCTAATAGCTATATGAAGCTATTTCAGACAATACCCAGGAGCACTCACAAGTCTATTACCTCTTCCATGTTCTTATGTCAATTAAAAGGCACCTCCAGATCAAAACGGCAGGACATGAGCCACCCAACTCAGTCCTCAGTCTCAAACCTAGCCCCAACCTTCTAGCATCAACAATAGCTTGTCTCCCGCGTATTCGGAGCCGGAGCCAGAACTTTCCCAATTACCCCGAAGGTAGTAGGAGAAAGTAAGGGGTACAACCCAAGAAAAGGGCACTTACAACAGACTGGCTTTGGTCACGTGCATATGAAATCGTTTACCATGATGAGGTGAGCCGCACTGGAGGGCCTCTAGGAGCGCTGCATTTAAGCAAGTGTGCCTTGTGACTAGACATTTGCCAGCATCAAACCCCGTCGAGCAAAGCACTTTCGGCGAGTCTCGTGGTCGTAGATCAGTGCATTGCGTTAGAGGCTGACCTCGCATTAGCGTGTTGATGGTGTGCCGTGGAGACGGCTCGCGAACGGAACATTAGTCTTATTCATGACGTAGGATTGTCTCCGTTGATTGCGGGGAATACTTGGCTCGCTTATAACCTGGATAATATAGTGCTATGGCATACATCGGCGAGCAGAGAGGCGTCTATGCAATCGTAACTGGAGTCTGGGTAGGCGCCAAGCACGGGAGACGGACTCACGGTATGGAGTAGAGAGATGGAATCTGCACCGTCAGCAAGTTGGGTAGGTACGGGTAGTGCATTGGTCGCTATTGAATCGCTATGCCTTTCTTAGTCTCTGCATATTTTTACTCGTCGTCTGTGATATGAATATGGAGAGGTGTGTCTTCCCAGGTTGGCCTTGGTGCTTTTGGATCTCACATAAGAGCGTGAATATGGACTGAAATTCTAATCTGGACCACGTGGAGCGTTTACCATTACAGGCATTCAACTAATAATCGCTCTGAGATTTTTGAAAATTTTATTATCCAGCGATGCGGTGTTCAACATATGGTGTATAGAATTTCAAAGCGGTAGTTGATCGAGTCGGTTAAGCAGGGACGGAGTGCGGAGGAGTCGTCGTGTGGATAAAGACCGGCTCTCGGACCGTCGCTCGGACGCCCTTGCGCCGAACCACAAAGTCACCCCGCTGCCTCAGGCAGCGAGCATCCCGCTAGGAACCCCCACATGGCTCGTGATCTATACCCGAGGCTTGAACGGAGTAAACATAATAACCTTTTCATGTCTCAGTGTCTAACAGAATATTACTCAATCTATTTAGTCAGTCACGTATACTTGTTATATTATTAACATTGTTTTCTCGCATAACATCTCGGAGACTTGCTGACTAACATCACTGCTTCGTACGATATAATAAATGCAATTCGAAGTTCATGTTGGAGGTTAGATTCACGCGTGGTTCACGCGTCTGTATATAAGGTGGATGACCATGCGTCGGATAAAGGTCCTTTAGAGCTCTGGCACTAGAACCAAAAAGGAGAACAGCAATGGGAACTATGAGCACCAGAAGCCATTAGCTCCATAGGAAAGACCAAAAATAAAATAACACCAAAACCAAAAAGGGTTCTCGGAGTGGATTCAATATCTAGACTGAGTCTAGGCGTGGAGTTGCCGCCGGAGTAATCGCGGCGGATTCCCACAAGCGGAATAGCGTTGGCTGATTTGCAAACGTCGGACATTTTCCTCTTTCCACTTTTAGCTCTAGTTTTTATTGATTACATCCGGACGCACCGACTTGGCAATCGCCCAGCTATTCCAATAAATAGAATATGTTGTCGCGCTATGCGACTCCTTCGATTTGTTCGATGCCTCGACTCTGTGTCAGCCTGGGAGTCTCAGAGTTGGACTGGGAGTAGAAACGCTGTGCAGTCACTGGATGGTTCATTGGCCGGGGGCCGGCTGACGGTGCAGCTGGCCGGACTGATAGGCCCGAATAAGCTGCCCTAACGGCTGCAGAACTGAGGTTAGGGCCACATTGGGATGCTGGACCCACCCATTAGTGTTATAGAATTATTACCTTGACTGTGCTACATTGCCGCCGAAGACACCACCCTGTCCATGACTGGTGACGCCCTGCAGCTCCTGAACCCTTTCCTTTGTTTTTAGTCGTCCACGGACCCCCCCGAGCTGGGCCGATGATGCGCCGACTCTTCCTCTCCCCTGATATTCCTTTTCCCCTCTCCCCTTTGGGGGGGGGCGACCAATGACGACATTCCAACCGTAGTCGCTTTTCTCCAGCATTTCTCACTGATGAGAGAGCGTTCCCTCCCCCTCCCCCCTTCTTTCTCTTCCTCACACTCTCGAAAAAACCCAGCGCATTTTATGATCGCACACGCAGAATATGGCTCAGCATACAACTGATAATAGAGGAAACATGGAATCCAGTAGCAAGGTAGGTCAAATTGTACGTGTGTGCTCGGAACCGCGGAGAAGGCTGATTGCAACGTCCTTGCCGCCTTAGAAAAAATCTAGCCATGACTACGATGCCGAACGCGCGCAAAAGGGGAACGGAAGTGGACGAGGCATGCTCGCCAGATCTGCGACGCGCATCCATACCAAAAAGTCTCTCCTAGGATACAGTTTCGTAGCGGTATGTTATGAACTCTGTTTACGCCCCGGTCGCACAGTCCTGACTCCGGCGACATAGCGCACATTTAATCAGGGTCAAGCACCCCGTTCCGAGCAAGATTCCGAGACCAGCTCGCAGCATACTACGCATCGCAAAAGCAAGTCGAAATCTGGGGGTTCGCCGCCCATGAATCCCAGTGAAGTTATGAACGAGCGCCCGGAGAACAGTCCCGCCGAGCTAGAGGATCCGGAGAGTGCTCAATTGTTAGCCAAGGTCGAACCCGCCCAAACTCCTCAAACTCGCGACGGTCAAGTTAAGCAGATGGAGAGCCACATCGTTGCCTTGGCGAGGGGAATTACTGAGTTGGACAACGATCGTAAGCGATTGCAGGCGCAGGTTCGCTCTGCAAGGAGCGGCTCTTGGGTCACTAAAAGCAGCCGGCAGATACGCGAGGAACTATCGAATCTTGAGGCAGCAATGCGACACTGGGCGGAAAATTACAGCGTTGGTGAGATACGCGCGCTTGATAGCTTGCCGACCGAGGAAAAGAACGCTATCCTGGAACGACTGGGTGGATATTGCGCGCAGGTCGACTGGCCCACATTAATTGAGAAAGTACCGACAGTGGCAGATAACATTCCAGCTCTTCTTATGCAGGCTCTGCTGGCTAAGGATATTTTTGGATCCATCTTTGCAAACCCTTTCTTTGCTTTCGGGGAGTCCAAAGAACCGTCTACGGCGCACCCCGCCCAGACATTATCTTATTTATACGCGTCGATGTTAGATGGTAGGTTCCTTGAGTTACCATGGAAGGCACCTATGTATACTAACTAAATGTAGTCAACAAGGAAGAAGCCCATATTTGGCGTTCGCAAACCCTGCGGCTCTTGGCCACACCACCACCAAACTCTGTGAACAACGCGCCGTTGCGCGCGAAGGTAGACGCTATCACGAGTGAACTGGCGGTTGATTTCCTCGCGGGTCCCGTCCAGTTATTATTCCGACACAGAAATGACTCATGGGCAATCCAGCGTAACCAGGAACTCTACCAGCTTTACCACACCGCTAGCGAATTGGCCATCTCCCTGTGGACGCAGCGATCATTCATGAGGTGCTATTGCATGGATGAACTCCCAGTCTTTCGGGCGGATCATCCCGTCATGAGTGCACATACGCTACATCGCCAACAAGGGGATGACGCCAGATTGGACGGCAAGAATGCTTTGATCGTAGTCCACCCGGCCATTGTTGCCTTCGGTAATGAATATGCTGAGCATTATGACCTCTGTAAGGTTTGGGCTAAGGGGATTATCTTGGTAGATGAACGGACGTGATGCGAGGCTACTATGCATATCAACGCTCTCTGACGAAGTATATTTAGAATGTAACATAATTTTAATCCATACCCCAATACAATTCGCCGCCTTGTGCTTTGACCGATCCACGTGACTGCAATTGAACGATGCCAAGCCTGAGAACTGGCAAGTACGAAAAGGGCTTGTCAAGAGCGTGCCACTACACTAAAAGGATATCATGGCATTAAATCGGGTAAATTACTATATTTTGACTAGTAAATAGGACACATATCCGGAATATTACCCGGTTCTTGTATATCTAGTCAATGTTGATACCAGTGACTGACATTTTATACTCTAATATATATCTTTTCTTACAGTACGTAAACTATACCCACCATACAATCTAAACTTTATCAAAACAGCATCTCAATTGATATTATCAGTGTTCACACAGCCAGATTCCTTCTGACACCGTAATTAAACTATCAGGTAGCAGTGCTATCAAAGAAAAGCAAACCACTAGTGTCAATAGCCTCCCGGGTCACCGACAGTAAGAAACCCAACACACCATAACCATACATGATCCCTACCGTGCAGAGATCACACCCCTAAAGCGCGATTAAATTATGTCCCAGAAATATAGCGGCAGCGCCAACATTAGACTTTGTTCTCCCTCTCGAGTCCCGTCAGCGAAATCAACTGAACTCAGCTATAGGAAGGTGTGAACATATATATTCCATACAGTAAACACAGAAGCATATATATAGAAAATCCCTATTTCCGTCACAACTCCCCCATAATAAGATGATCCCACTTACCTTACCTCCCCCAGAAGAAAAGTGATGTCATATATACATAAATAAAAGATAAAACATAGGTTGTTGATTCATGTCCATCTGTGACAAAATCCTTCCGATAAATCGCCGGTTTCACAGGCCGGGCCTTTCTTTTTCTCCAATGGACGGTAGCTTCTTAGATGACGAACGGAGAATAACCCACCGCCTGCTCTTACTGTCGTACTATCGTGGACATGCATGGTCCCTATGTTACGGGATAAAAGATAATGAGATATTATAAGGATAACCTTTGTTGCGCAGTGGAGAGGATAAAGTGATCATCTGGAGAAAGGCTCCTGGTCCGCATGGATTTGTCAGGTTGGTAAGTAGTAAGGATACTAGGAAGGGGATCATCTGGGAGTCAGTGTGCATGTTGTGAGGATGAAGACTTTGTTGCCTTGGGAGGGGGTGTATAGAGGGTATGCTAAGGTCGAGAGATGGGCGTGCTAAGGCTATTGTTTGGTACTACCTATGTACTCGTCAACTAGGAATGACAACGAGTCAACGTGAGAAGAGTTGATTGTATTAAATCCGAGATTAGTGTTCGATGTTTGGAGTTGGTTAATGTTATTTTATTTTTATCTAGACATACGAATTCACTTTCATGTGCAACACAAAATTCGAGAGCATAATAACATGGATGGTAACTGAGAATGAATTATAATGTCTAGATTTCTAGGTAATACCGAATATCATTCTTTCAATATACATTAAGGAGGTGACGGACACGGTTGATTTCGGGAAACAAGTTACGTCATTTATAGCTGTCTAGTGACATAGAATACAACAGAAATACTGCATCATATGCAATCCCGTCATGATTAGTCCTATTAATCTTCTAACATACATCAAAAAGGCTGAAGATATACCTGTGAACGAAGGAAGATACATCTATGCGCTAAGCCGAAGTAGGCAGGTGATAGTATCGGCCCGGGGCGCCCTAGATCGTATAATTATGAAAGTTAATATACACACTTAACACATTTTTTTCTCTCACATTGGGAAGGCTTGTGCTCCACAATTGGAAATGACATCAAACAGAAATTTATCTCCGCTGCAATATTAGTGAGCGAGTTAGCAACACATCCACCGAGTCAGTTCTACTCCACCGGGTGGGCTTTCTGTGCGTATCCATAGTTACATCGTTGTAGAGTATCCGCTGTCTTGAGGGAGATTGCCTATGCCTTATAAGTTGTGATTGGGGATGATATCAATAGAACCTCCAAGAATCTCAAACTGGCTGTGAGAATTAATGTGAATTGACACAGAGCTAAAGTCTGCCAACGACCCAACCCAATCCACCAGGCGAAGAGAACAGGTATTTGCCGTTATTTGGAAGACTGGGATCATAGTATTAGTGGCGTGAGATACTATCATATTAGCCTGTCATCTAACCCATGGTTATTCGATATGGCTAGTAGATTGGCGAGTCAGGGGTCTTGTCATTAATATTCCGAACATTTAGATGAGCTATTAGAATTAGCGGGCAATTCAGTGGAATCTACTGCGGAGTAATAAACATAATTGCAGAAAAACAAATGGCTAGTGCGTTGGGAATTAGTAACGTTTTACTTGGTGAAATTGCCATGTTCCGTAGTTGAGCCTAGCGGGAAAACACATTATGGAACCAACCTAGTGACATAGTCTGCAACTACTACTACGACTAAGTACGGAGTACTACTAGTAGTCGGTCCGCGCTAACAACACTTGCATCCTCGGCATCCGATTGGGCGAAGCCGAAATGCTGGGAAATGCTGTAAATCTTTTGCCGCGAGCGCTAAGAATGATTTGACAGCTAAGTTGGTTTCGCTTATAACGCTCTAGCATCGCACTTGTGTCGGCGCTTCTTACCTGTCGAGTCTCCTGTGAAACAGAAAAGGGAAAGGAAAGAAGAAAAACAAAATTTCGATCAAATCAAATGGCGTCCCCTATTCTTAGGGTCCCTCCAGAGATATTGCGCATGATATTTGCCCCCCTGTTACCCCGCGATCTTTACGCCGTATGTCTTACACATAGGGTTTGGTACATCGTTGCCGAGCCATTCCTCTACTCCCGGATTGAATGGACGTGGAAAAATTCTCTAACCCCCCCGATCGCTCAATTTTTGCGAAGCATTGTGCACAAGCCCGAGCGTGGTAGTTTCGTCCATGCTGTGACCCTCAATGGAGACCGTTTCACTCACGCCTACGATGACTATAAAAACAAATGCCCCAAGCTCCCAGTCGCTGAAGCTGTCTTGGACAAAATAGTGAAACGCATCGAGAGGATCCGCGTCCCATATGCTGAACAATGGATCCAAGAGTTGCGCGCCGGAACGATGGACGCGCTTATTGCATTTTTATTATCTTTGTTCCCTAATGTCAAATATCTCTACCTGGGCGAGACCTTTTCCCGAGAGAGCCACCTCATAAGCATGGTGCTCCGTTCGGCCTTCTGCGAAGAGTCTCAAGATAGCCATCTTCCTTCCTTTAAACATCTCCAAGATGTGTCAATTGTGTACGGCTACCCCGGTATGGGTATTCGTAGATACACGGACGTCAGAAACACGGTAGACGCTCTCCGCCTCTTTTACATGCCGTCGGTTGAGCGGCTAAGGGCCGTAGTGGATAATCCCATTACCTTTATGTGGCCTGAGAAATATCCACCAAATCCATTGAGACTCGTGTCGCTCGACTTGGCGATGTTGCGCGAAGGGCATCTTGGTCAAGTGTTATCAATCACCCGGGGGCTTCGGAGGCTTCAATGGGATTGGCACTACCGCCCAGATCTTGAAGATCGTTTTGTCACGGATATTATCGATCTGGATCAAATCGCAGCGGATCTATCCAACGTTCAAGAGACGTTGACAGAATTGAGTATTACAGCAGGATCAAACGGCGATGTAGGGGACATCGAATGCCCGGAGCTCACATTCAGCGGGTCTTTCAAAACCTTTAGCGGACTCCATATGCTTGAAAAATTGGAAGTTCCGATTGCATTTCTACTTGGATTTTCCTCCTCGGCGCCCAATGTGGCTCCCATAGAGGAGGCACTTCCAAAAAATATCCAATGGCTGACTATCACGGACGAACTATGTTTTCAGAACGAATGGCAATGGGACATAGAGGGTGAATATATATTGGAAGCCCTTCGGCCATGGCTACAAGGCTGGAAGAAATCCACGCCTCGTCTCCAAGGATTGCGCCTGGTGTGTACGGTGGTTAGATTCCGAGAATGGTCCTATGAGATGATACAGGGGCTCAGAGGTATGGGTATTCAGGCTGGAATTCAGATTAATCTAATTGAGCGAGAAAGGTGGATGCCAGGTGAAATGTAAAAATAGTTCCCTTTACGATAATTGTGTTTCTGCTACTGACCGCTCTGAGGACCACTGTTCAATATTAAATTATTCCTAATAACTTTGACTACGCTAGACAAATACTCTAGGGCGGAGCTCCGCATAACTGAATCTGGTCTTGAGTAATCGGGCCTCCTGCAAGATTTGCTAGTGTGCAGGACTCCAGCGGCGTGTTTTTATCCAAGAGCCTCAGCCCCTGATTTGCGGTGAAGAAGGCTGCAGCCCCAGAGGTCCTGTATATTTGTTAGATGACCTTTGAGAAAGGAGCACCCATGACGACATCTGTTACTTACATCCCTGTCACTTCCACATGGATCTGTCTGAGTCCACTTCTTGTACTCCTTATCCCCTGTGACCCATGTGCCTATCCTCGCTCTTTTGTCTTGTAGGTCGATTCCATTGTTTTTATAGTATAGATGGGCTGCCATCGGCTCTGCGTAATTACCACCGTTCTTGTGTGTTCTAGTCTTGTCTGCGGTAGGTGAACTGGTATCTCTCCAGACGATCTGGCATTGCTGGAGACTCCTGCCGACTGGTGTGTCGCCATTAAGAAAGCCATATGAGAAAGAGCTCGCTCCCTTCATGGAGGAGGCAAGGATGGTCTCATTGCCCCAGGCTAGAATTGTCATGGCTCTGGGGACTTGATTGAGCAGAATCCCATACTGTTCTGCGTCTCGAATCATTTCCTGGTGCGCATCCTCTGCAATTTTCCAGAGTTGCCCGTCTGAGATTGGAGGATCATTCTCATCAGAATTCCCAACGCGACCTGCGAACACAATATGGCTGCTGAATTGCCAATTGAGCTTGGCTACTTTCTGGTTAACGTTCTGCTGTGTCGGCCAAGTAGTTGCAAGACCATAGTCGAGGGTGACATTAAGCGGGCCAAGCGGGTCCTTTTCTTTCCGGATGTCGAGAGAAAACCCGGGTAAAGGGCCAAAAGCGATCAAGGCCCCAAGGACTAAAAGTTCGACATTTCGGACAGAGGAGAACAGCATTGTTGAAGGTGGGAGGTCAAGCCGTCTGTGGCCGACGCAGAGCTGGAAATATAAGAGCCACCATAGAGATTGCTACTTAGCAAGGGGGGTTCACTTATGCAATGATAATTGCCAAGGACTTGGAGTACAACTTCCTCTTGTTAGAACATGGGCGTTTTATATACCCATGGGTATAGGGGGACGGCACTCTATCCGGTAGTAGCGGTTCTATGATAGTGCCTGTGCAGTGACAGAGGGGTTTTCTTGAAAAGGGGCAGTCCTATGGATGAAAACCCAGCCGAGGTTTCATTATCAATAAGTTGTACTAGCAATGAAGTCGTTCCATATGGTTCTCCGGATATCCGGACACTTTTTGGGTGCTAGCCTCACAATAGAAAACACAATGTACTAGAGTAGAACCTCAAATAACAAGATTTTTCCTTCCAACGAGTCATGTCCATTTGGCCTTGGGCCCCCTATCGCTCTCGTAATAGTGATCTCGTAATATCGAGAAGGCTTTTTGTGAGTGGATACTAACTAGATATCAACTAGCAAGAGAAAGACAGTAGTATCCCAATGGGTGTCATAGCACCTTTTTTAGGCTAGTTTTATCGGTTTGATAGTAACATAGGCCATAGTGAAGCTCTACTGGTGCTCTAAATGGGTTCTCTGGACTAGGTGTATCTGGTGAGTTGTGTATATACCAGTTTTGAAAGACATGCACTTCACCTGAATTAGCTTTTTGTAAAGTGATTTTACTGTAGTTTACTCCGAGATTTTGGCGGCCTCCGCCAATGCAGCCCCCAAGAGCCAAAAAAGCTTTTATTAGCTTGCTACGGAGTTCTTTCCTTGCGCAGCTCCGGATTGAAAACCAGCTAATCTAGCGTGTAGTGCTAGCCGAAGCATTGGATGACATCCTGGGAACGTCTACCATCGACACCAGCAAATTTGTGATTCCGGCACAAGGTTATAACCCCTTGACCAATGTCTTTGAGCCAGATCCAAACGACTACGACTGCCAGGGCTTATCCATGTGCAAAGCCCCAGACTTTTTGAAGTGGTGTGAGTATGCGGTCAACACACTCCAACGCAACGATGATCTCCTGCTTTGCTACATCTGCGTGAGTAATTCCACTTTTCCCTTGGTTTACATTTCCATCATTACCTCAGTGCCATACCATTACTGATTTCACCTCCCTAGAAACGAAACCGGCATAAACCAATCTGGCAACTGCTGGGGCGACCAGACTCGCAGCTGTGGTGTGTTTATCCAGGGTGGCCCGCACTGTAGCATCAGTGGTAATGACCCGTGGGATATCTACCAGAATATCCGCAACATCGGTGGCTGCAACAAGTGTGGCTCGTACCACAGGGAGGACGGCTGTCTGATTACTATTAATTATATCCATCGCTGTGATAACCACTAAAACTGGGGCTGACAGAGGGAGGGGGGGTTTCATTATCTCCTGTTTGAGGCTTTGGCTCTGTGATTCTTTCTGTGTGCTTTGAAGAAAAGTAGTATATATTAATATTGTACATAATTACATACCTTTCTTTTAATTCCTAGGAATGCGATATCGGGGATTGAAGTTTTCTGGAGAAAGGTGTTGATGTTATAAGCTGGGTATTTATTATAGATTAAATAGCAGATAGTATGCCGTATATCCTGTATGGTTTTGAATTACCAGCCAGAAAAGTCTTCTGATCTTAAAAAGCGCCGTCGCCAGGCTTATATAATATCTCAGAAAAGGTTAATGAATCATAATCATTCCTGTATGAAGCTCTAGCTACGTGACTGATAATAAAGAAATGCAAGGCTGAAACATGAATATGCCGTTAGGATCATACAACAGATAAGCTTCCATATGGTACTTCCATCAATGTGTCATACGTAACCGCATGTCAACTTTCATCTACTCATACACCAGATGAATACTCAGAGCCAGGAACCACTGAGCAGGTTGAGCTCAATCTGGACGGCAAGCTAAGGCAAGAATGCACTAGGTATCTTGCCCATCTTCTTAACCGCTGACCTAATGGCACCGGAGATGCCGAACTGGCTGGGAATGCCATCTACCCGATGGGTGGAATTGATGTTCTTAACCAGCACGATCTGATAGCACGTTGCGCCTCCTTGGCGGGAGACGACAGTAGCCCACGAAAGGAACCATTCCCAAGTCTAATCTTTTATTAGAAAGCAGTTCAGAGGAAAAAAACAATGGTGAATCCAGAATACTTACCCGGTACCACTTCGGACCGTACTTGGCCTCCACATGTTCACGGTTGGCAACCCAGTTGCGGTACCACCGCCACAGAGTCGCCGAGTAATGAACGCCGACAGTGTCAACGCCCTTGATTTCAAAGCCCGTACCCTCAAGCTGATCAATGACCCATCCGAGCGGCGTGCTTGCGTCGGCGCCAGGGAAAACATACTTGTTCATGAACAAGCCCCAGATCAAATCTTCATACTGCCAGTACTTGCGAAGACCGGAGTATTGTAAATAGAAGACACCGTCATCATCTAACATATCATGGACCTGTTTCAAAAATCCACGGAAATGGCGAACGCCCACATGTTCCGACATTTCCAAACTGGTGATCTTTTTGTATCCTCCCGGGATCCGAGGCGAGTCGCGATAGTCCAGACGGTGAATTTTGCTTTGAGATTCGGGGATGCCAGCATTGCGAAGGGTGGTGTTGCCCCATTTGGTCTGATTGCGGCCTAAGGTGATACCTGTGACGTGGGCCTTGTAGTGCACACTGGCAAAGGTAGCTAAGGTGCCCCAGCCACAGCCGATATCTAGCATAGTGTCGCCCGGCTGCAAATCGATTTTCTCGCAGACTACGGTCAGTTTGTTGTCTTGAAGCTGCTCGAGGGATTCTTCCTTGTTGATATCGCCGATGAGCCCAGATGTATAGATCATGCGGGGGCCCAAGAACCACGCATAGAAATCGTCACCGCGATCGTAGTTGCCGCTCACCTGTTCCTCGTCTATACATGTGTTAGCCGAATATTCCCTGTAATTGACCTCTCCTTAAGAGCAAAGCTATGGGATTGATGTATAGGGGTTTGTTTGTACCTTGAGAGCGAGAATGCACAATGAGCTCAGGAACAAATCCAAACAAGAAATGCTTAAACACGCCCCATGAAAAGCAGAAGCTGGCCCAATCGTGGCGATACTCGAGGTTTTCTAGGCAATCTCCATTCTTGAACTCCACCTCTCCGCGGAAATACTTCTCATAGAAGACCTCGATGGGAATTTTCTTCTGGCCATTGTACTGGGCCCGGTCGCTCTCTTTATGAAAGTGGAGATAATACTCCACGGGGCGACCCGGAAGCTTCGCCTTTTCATTCATCCGGGGAGACATGGAGGAAAAGATCGTCCAGAATGCCATGAGGATAGGGATTGTAGTACATAATGCAACGAAAGCCCCAAAATAGAGACCACCGCCCAGTAGGTAGGATAGAAACCATGGCACGCCGATCAACAGGGAGAAGAGGAGAAGGTTGGACCACGAGTCGTTTCCGGCACCGTCGGCAGGAAGAGGGGCATTTTTAATAGCGGGAGACTGTGAGGATAAGTAGTGTTATTGGAATTGCCATACATAGACCCAATTGCTCGTTTTGTTCTTCGTGGCTGACATTGCAATTCAGGTTGAGCTTACCGTCGTGGTCCGAACTCCACAGTCCTGCTCCGGAGAGGTTTGTGTAGTCCCGGGCGTCACAATGAAGTCAAAAAATGGAGGAGACTCAGGGTGTTTGCCCGACATGGTGGCAATGGGAGAGGTTCAAAAGCTGAGGTAGACTCTCCGAAGCGTAGGAAATGGGATTAGCAGGTTAGGTTCCAATGTTTATATATCACTATTTTTGCGAAACAAGGAGCTAGCACGCGGGCCCTGAGACCCACTTGATACGTGCCAACCCAGTTTCGCTGTTTCGGAATAGGGTGGGCTTCAGGATGATCTGCTGGGTGGTGGTCAGTAACGCAGTACGACTCCATAGTACTGAAGGTGCCCGGTGGGTCTTTGTGTACCAATTGCCCGATCGGGAGAGCGGAGGCTATACCCGAAGAGGATAACCGACCTTATCTCGGGCGGCGGAGCCATTAACTAACCACATATGGCATAGCTCGGTGTGGTCCCTGTTAACCTTGTATTTACCCGGACGTCGCATCCAACGACCTCTTTTGTTCCTCTCTCCACTTCCAGGTAACCAAGGATTGGCCAAGGGATACAATGCATGGAGTGCTCCAGTTCAAGACCACTCACGACGAAGGGTCATTCCGTCCGTACAGACGAAGGAATGCCAAGAGGACTAAATCCGGATGCCTGAGCTGTCGGGTCCGGCACACAAAGTGCGATGGAAGTCGACCAATCTGCGGCGGCTGTGTACGCAATCATTTGCTGTGTGCCTGGCCCAACTCCGGAAAAGCGATCACTACTTCGGCATCCGCGGGATCCGGACGTCCCACCCAGCCCCAGAATGCAACATCATTATGTTGCCTCTCCCCGAACCGCGCACTATCGCTTTGGCCTCGCCTCCATGGGAGGTTGGGTGAACAAAGACTGCTTCACCATTACATTGAGAGATCAGCAAAAAGGCTGGTAATAAACAATGTCATCAGCAACCCTTTTCTCGCTTATATATTGCCTTTAGCGGAGCAACACGATGGGTTCCTTCATGTTGTCTTCGCCATAAGTGCTTCTCACCTATCTTATGAGGATCAACCATCACGCAGCGTAGCACTTTCTCATTATGGAGTTGCGCTACGAGCTGTAAAATATCTAATCACGGACCATGGGAGTGGATATCGTCGTAATTCACTGTTGATCGTTATATTGCTCTTGGCACTGTGCAATTTCGAGGTGAGCTTCTCCTCGCCCAACTAATGAGACATTATGTAAGCACTCGCACTCGCACTCAACAGGCGACTGTGCTCTAAAGTACTACATACTAACAGAGCTGTCAGGTAATTGATGGAAATACAAACGGCGCAGTGATGCAACACTTGCTACCATGCTGTGCCCTCTTGACTTCTCAGAATGACCTGTTAGAGACAGTTAACAAAGATTGCGCTTGTTTCATCGCGGAGCAATACATGTTTCTCAGTAATGTTAATAGTCATATTGGCTTTGGCCCCATAGAAGAGAACAGGTCTAGGCCCACCGAGAACCAAGCTTTAGATCTTTCACCACTATCATACCGAGCCTATTACCGAGGTCGATGTTCCGGCTGTGCGTACGCACTATTTGAAATGATCCCACAAATTGCCGCTTATGCTGAGAAACCAGCCATGTCTTCTCCACGGCACCTTGATCCCGATATCATTACGGAGTTCCACTCCCTTGAACAGCACGTCCTACTATGGGTAGTACCAGAACCATGGGATGGGGCGGCCCCTCCTGACTCAGGAGAGATAGCTGCGGCTATCTTTCAACAGATGGCCTTACTTATAGCTCTGCATTGTGCACTCCATGGTCCAGGGGTACCGTCGCCACCTATCCTAGGCCAGATTACATATTGTCTGTCTGAAGCCAGAAGAATATTAAAAACCATATCGCCTTCGAGTGGAGCATGGGCAACGCTTTTGTGGCCACTGCTTCACATCGGATCGTGTATCACTATCTGGGAAGAGCAGAAGGACTATATTGCTACTTTTATGGCCATGGAAAACAAGATGCCAGTCTGTACTAGCACGGTCTCTGTCTTGTACAAATTATGGGACGCTATACGTCAGGATGGAAGGTATTATGGCCCATATGGCATCAGAGAATTCCTCGCACGGGAGGGAATTAAGCTGAGCCTGTGACAAAGCTGGATTCTGGACACATCAGCAATGTCACTGACTCAATCGGGCGTCTATCACCATGGATAAACGAACACCATAAATCAAATTATGATGTGATTTTATTCCAACTTATTTATGGGCCCATTGCTACAGCATGCGCTAATTGAGTGAGGAAAAGGACATAAAAGATTTCATGTGATTTTAAGAACAAAGGAAAATAATCTTAACTAGAATTTATTAACGAAACAGCTCCTAATGAAGCTCTCTGCTGGCTGCCCTACAGGTACAAGTTAGATTCCGTTAACTAGGAAATGATGGATTATTAGGGCGCAATATTTGGTTCAGTAACCAGAGTTAGCAAGACAGCTTCTTCCATTGTAGTTCAATAAGAAATAGAAAGTAACTAGCTATTAGTTCTCGGTGGTCAAAGTCAATGCATTCAAAACAGCGAATTAGGGGCGCTATGCTGCATGAATTGGCTTTTAAGCCACTATTTGATCCTAGTGCGATCGACACGAGCAATGGGGCATGGTTAGTATTAATGCATTGCGGGACTGAACCGACGCCCTAAGAGGAGATTTATGCTCTGGGACAGAGATGATCGAAATTTAGTTAATGGTCGTCTACTTCTAGCAATATATTTTATGACACTAATGTAAAATCTTTCAATCTGCTACCTCATAGTGGATCTCACATATATGGGCAAATTTATGCAGAGGCTAGTACAATGCTGACATAATTTAGGTTCGGCCCATGTAAGTAAACCCTTGACCCTGAAACATCATGTATAAAATATAGTTATGTAAATAACCTCATGTCGTGGAAGCCACCCGTGAGTCAGAGCGGGTACCGAGTGTCATTATCGCTGCGATAAGAGTCAGAACGATGGCGTGCTTTCTGCCCCACGAAGGCTCATCGCAATACGAAGTTAGGGCCAAGAAATTCCAGATGCCGATTTAAAGCGTCGTGGCGCTCCAAGTTGTGAGGAAAAATTTGCGCAAGGTATTTTTTTTTTTTTTTTCACTTCTCCTCCAATACCTACTGGAAGGGCCTCGCAGTGGTAATGGCATCGTCTACGACTATATCCGCGGACGAGAAACAGGTCGACATCAAAACGTCTGTGACAGCTAGTCCGTCATCGATCAAGGGCGATGGCGCACTTCAGCTTCTCGCAGCAGGGGGTGAAGCTGGCACACTTGATCCCGAGGCCTCGCACCGACTAGTCCGCAAGATCGATCTTTACGTGATGCCCCTGATCTGCGTTGTGTATTTCCTGCAATATCTAGACAAAATCGCTATCAGTTACGCCAGTGTGACGGGCCTTCGGGAGTCGGCCAACCTGCATGGGAACCAGTTCAACTGGGTGTCCAGTATGTTTTTCTTCGGCCAATTGGCATTTCAATTCCCGACAACCCGTCTCATTCAGGCGTTTCCCCTGGCCCGATACGTCGCATTCAATGTGACGGTCTGGGGCACGATACTCGCATGCATGGCTGCGTGCCATTCATTTGCGGCATTGATGGTATGCCGTACGCTACTGGGCGCTGCTGAAGCCGCGGTGATACCGGCCTGGGTGGTGTTCACATCACAGTGGTACCGCAAGGAGGAACAGGCTTTCCGAGTCGGATTGTGGTTCTCCATGTGCGGTTTTGCCCAAATGTTCGGAGGGTATATCGCGTACGGTGTGGCCATCCATATTGGTGGCGATCCGAACGCTTCTCTTCGCGGATGGCAGGTAATATTCCTCATTTTGGGCCTGTTCACCGTCGTGGTTGGAATCCTGTTCTTCTTTATCCTACCGGACTCGCCCGTCACAGCCCGGTTTCTGTCTCCGGAGGAGAAGGCTCTGCACGCAGAGCGCCTGCGAAGCAACGTGCAGGGCATTGGGAGCAATGTGTTCAAAACGGCCCAGGTGTACGAAGCCCTTAAAGATCCCAATACATGGCTGTATTCCTTCTGGGTGTTCGCCGCCAACATACCGAATTCTATCGCGACCAGTTTTGGGAATATTCTCGTGTCTGGCATGGGTTATTCACAGACCAAGAGTCTCTTGCTGGTGACACCCTTGGGGGCTTACGAAGTTGTTGCCCTAATCGGGCTCACGTACCTCGCTATGAAAACCGAACAACGACTGCTGTGGTGCATAATCGGTCATATCCCCTCGATCGTGGGCGCAATTCTCATGGCAACAACGGAGAAGGCTCCCGCCCTCGTCGGCTACTATCTCACAGGCGGTATTCCAATCGGGTGGACCACTATCCTAGGCCTTACCAGCACCAACATCGCCGGATCGACCAAGAAAATCACAGTGTCATGCATCCAGACCATCGCATACACAGTTGGAAATATCATTTCGCCCCAGACCTTCCAGGCAAAGGATGCGCCGCAGTATCTGCCAGCCAAGATCTCAATCGTCATTCTGTACGTCCTTGTCACGTTGGATCTTTGCCTAATTCGCTGGCTGTCGATCCGGGAGAATCGCCGCAGGGACCAAGAAAAAGAGGCGCTTGGGGACGCGTATGTTGTACCACAGAATCATGAATTCTTGGATTTGACGGATCGGGAGAATCCGGAGTTTCGATATGCGATCTGATCTTAGTTTGACATTGTACATATATTGTGATACCATAATAATAGATGTGACATGACACAGTGATGAGCGCAGTGTATAGAACAGATCTTCCCTTTCAAGATGAGATGGCCATTTAGACATAGCAGGACGACATAACCAGATATCATTCTTTTTCATTTGATAAAATAGTTGAATCATAGTTGTTTCCATAGTACCTCCGCCCCCTGATCTGTATCCCTCGTAAGGGGCTGCCGTTCAGGCTAATTGCATGCAAGGTAACGAAGACATCCGCTGGCCATATACTTACTCCCCACAATTCATAGAAGAACAGACGGCTCTCCAAGTGAATAATTTGTCCACAACCAGGGCGATACATAATGCTAAGTTACCATATATCCCAGCCAGTTCTATACATACTAGAGAGTATTGCATGGCCGTCGTAGCACCGGCCCGTAAAGCAGGAGTGTTATCTGCAACGCATAACTGGATCATGTATCTCGTGCCAAATTACTCATAAAGGCCCATGACATTTGTAACAATCGTAGGTATCTTTATTTTCAAGAACACTGGAACACACTTCCGCCGAGGAGGAACAGGGACAATAGCAAGAATCAACCCGATTTTTGGGCGCAAATTACAAAATTGCAGGGGAATTCTGAGGTACCTGTATCGTACGTTGGTTAGCACGCTAATGTGATCAGTCTAAAAGAAGGCAGCTAGGGCTGAATTCTTCTCGGAGCATTGATAACGATTGAGAACAGATCACCTGGCGTTGCTGAAGCTATCGATATAGTATCTACCACCCAGCCAGCTATGTAGACGACGTCCTCATGGGTCCATCACAGACTTAGCTTTTGGAAGCGTAACTGTAAGTACCTGTGTGAAACGCGATGGGATCTATCGATATGCTCCCAGAGATACTAGGATTTAGTTGGTGGTAGAATGCTTGATATTAGAGAATAGAAAGTGTAGTGTTTAGATCATCGATGAGGGGTATGCATATATATTAGCGGAATGGGATAAACAATTAAAGGGTCATGAAATGGAAAGAGGACTCAAGAGAAAAGATGGATTCAATTGAAATAGTTAATATAATTTCTGTGGGACTAATGGGCAAAGGAATGCATGCATGGAAAGTCATTTTTTGGGGATAGGCCCTGCGATATACCTAGACCAAAGCTGACATGATTCTATCATTGGATTCGAACATGACCTTTAAAAGGGAACATATCATTTTACCATCGAGCCACATCACTTATATGCCCCTGAACAAGGCCATATAATCAAGCCTTGCAGAACCGAAGGAGACCTTGCAAAGCACTGTCATTTTCTTTGAAAATAGACCCAAACTTTGCCATTTTGTCCACGTCCATACCGCGACGAACGTCCGCAGCTCTGGAAAAATTCTTTGCTGTCCGCCCCGAACCGGCAAATAGGATACTCAGAAGTTCCATTGGTGCCGACTTTGGATCCTTCACGATATCATAACCCGCCATCGCAATATTAGCACTGATATCAGCTAATGTGGCGGCATCTGCGATCCAGGCGACACCCGTAACGGCGCCGACAACCTCCGCAGCGAAGGGTAAGAGAATTAGGACCGCGGAGAGGATGAGGAGGATCAGATTACGCCTTCCTACTTCCTCACGCTCCTTCTTTTCTTCCCCAATCTCCTTGACCGTCGCCATGGAGTCAACGGTCTGAAGGAGCATGAACACCGGCATAGACATAGAAGTCACGGCGTCATCATCATCGCCGTCCCATAAGAAGAAAGACAGGTCTCCCCACGTTGCTGCTAGATCAACTTGGAGCTTTTGGAAACGTGGAAGCGCATCTTTGATTGAGTCCTTGGGGTTGGGGATGGTGAATCCCTCTTTGGCCATGGGGAAAATTTCGTACTGGTAATGGGGAGGGTTACAGACTAGAGGCGGCCCCATTCCTGTCCAAGGAGGGCACTGTGGTCCTTTTGCGACGTAGGTTCCGAGTTCGACCCAGTCTTTTGAGATGCCGTACTTGCTCTGGAGCTCCTTGAAGAATTTTTCCTCTTCAAGCAGCTTATACTCAATATACACTTGCTCAGATATAGTTCTGATTGGGCAGCTCTGCCAATCTCCTTTATCCTTGCCTGGAGTGGCCCACCTACACTGGAAATACTCGTTGCCTGGGCCCTCACCTTTAGTCGTCGACATGAAGTTAGAGATAGCACCAGGGACCATGCTGCGCAGGTATTTGGCGTAGTACCCAAATTTCTCGTCATAGCCGTTATCGACGTCAGTGTAGTTTGCCAGTGCGGTGTCCAATATATCCATAAGACCCTGGGTCGCATACATGGGCATGCAGGCACTTCGGATGTTGCCGGAAGCTTTCTCCAAGGCATCCCACGAACTGAATGTCAAGCTGTAGTCGCAAGGAAGTTCTTCCGCACACTCAGGGGAGTCATCATCGTCTGTACAGGAGGGGATCTCGCCTTCTGCACTTGCACAAATATCTGGGCAATAGCCACGCTGACATGCAAACGTGCAAAATCCACTATCGTCTCCATTACCGAGGTAAACTGCAGTGAATGTTGTGTTGGCAGGTGGTGGCTGGTTGAGAGCTCCTGTCGCAGTGCACTCGCAGCTGTGAAGGGGACAGAACAGAACCCGTAGTTGCAGCCGTATGAGCATAGCCCCTGGAGGTTGCCTTCGCCAGTTCCCGAGGTGCAGGCGGGCGGCAGAAAAGGTGAAGCCGTGGGTTCTGTCAAGGGTACCTCTGTTGCACCACATGCGCCGGGCGGACAGTATCCATAATTGCATGCAAAATCACAGGGACCGATGTAACTGGATCCTTCACCGGCGATTGGATACCCCTTTACGCCGGTGGGCTTAGGCTTCTCTTTCGGTGCACCCATCTTGGTGCACTGGCAGGCTCCAATAGGGCAATATCCATATTGGCAGGTGAATTCACAGAGGCCTTGGAAGTTGCCCGGTGCTGTAACCCTGGATACAGGTCTGTCTGCCCATAGGAAGTTTGGGTGAGACGGCTGCAATACTGGGGGCGGACGCACTCCCCACCCATGCATTGAAATTATTATAGCCGTCGGTACAGGTTGTCGTGATGGCCGGGTCAGTGAACTCCGCGATCGTACTATCGGAACGAGAAATAGAAATTTTGACTTCCCCCTAAAAGCTTGCATATCCTACGCTTCCACTATAGACGCCAATCCCGCCGTCAGGGACATTCTCCCATGTAGCGGGGATGGATACGCCCCCGACAGTGACAGAGACTGTAGCCGTGTCAGTAAGTAGTGCAGCGAAGAAGATCTTGTCTTGAGCAACTTCAGTCGGCTGAAATTCAAGCTGCAGCTGGCTAGCAGTATTCCCAGTGGTACCGCCCATCCTTGCATGCGGCGACAGGGTTCGGCCGATACCATCCGACCACTCCCTCTTTAGTGATCGTTCCTTCCCCCCACTTGTAGGTGTCAATCCAGTAGGGTAGGAAGAGACGCCAGCCATCATGAGGCATACCACGGGCGTAGTTAAACGGTGCCTTGCCCACCTTGAACGCCCGATATTTGTCGATATCGTGAAGGGGGCCAATATAATGGGATTCACCGTAGTCACTCCAGCTGATGATCTCCAGCCACGTTGGCTGAATCGCCATGACCTGTTCCCAACGGTCTGTCCAGAGACTGTCACCTAAGAGGCTCACCTGTATTAGCAAGGATGTCTATCTAGTGAAAGTTGTCGTGCGAGTCCAAAAATTGAACTCTAATAAATCTCACCTCGCCAAAGCCAATTTTTATTATACCCGGGGAGGTTGGTGTAAAGCCATGGTGAAACTGGCATCATATATGGTTTTTTACCATCTTGGTCAAGATAATCCAGGTAAGATGCATCAACGTACGTATCTATGTCCTTGTTACCCCACGGCCAACCGGCCCAACTAAATAGTCCATCTGCTGTGCCAAGCTCCAAAGCCGCTTTGGCCCCCAGAGAAGACCACGAGGGAACAAAGAGACAGCCTGTCTCCTTTTTGATATCTTCCCAATCTTTCGCATTCCCGGGCCCTTCAAAGGTAGATACAAAGGGTCGTCCTTGGTAATTATAATACCCTGGAGACCTACCGAATGCCATTATTAAGCCTGTCACGAGGCTTTTCTCGAATGGCCCGGCACCAGCATAATCAAAAGAGAAGAACACTTTGAAACCGGTGGAGTGGGCAGCGCTCATAGCAGCTATGAAGGGGGTTAATTCCGTGATAGAGGCGGCAAAGTTGAGTGCGAATGCATCAATATGGGCTTCCTATGCAAGCTTCATGTCATGTTCCCAGTCGGAAGCAGACCAATTAGCTGCATTTTCCATCTAAACGTTCATCAGATCTGTCTACACCTAAACTGATCAGGATGTACTGACCATGAAATGAGCAAATACTGCCTTTATGGGCTGTAGGGGCGTTATATTCAACAATACATCGACCTCGGATGATGAAGGCTGTGTTCCATTCAGCGCTGTGGTGGTGTTTAGCATATGACCGCTAACATTCAGGTCTGTATACGCGGTATGTGCATGGGCGCTACTATTACGCCGATGGATATGGCGATGGTGCGAGTGAGAAGCAAGAGCGAGCCCAACAAGGGCAGCTTTTACAAGAAGGCCCAACATTCTTGCCCAGAAATAACGCAGTGTAATATAAGACGGAAGGGAGCGAATGAGAACAAGAATGGAAATGAGGGGCCCTTATGAATAGCGAGCAATAACAAACGGAAAGGCTTAGAATGAATGTATTGATCATAGACATAAAGAAATAAAAGAATGACCCGAGGCCTCCTCCTACTGCATGCTGCACGATAATAACAAGGGCCGTGGATAGCTACTTGTATATGATGTGTAATGCTCCTGGCATGTCCATTACATGAAAGGTTTTCACCCAAAGTGACAAATTCCATTCTGAGTTGTGTAGCCATACCCGAGATTATTGCCTTATCCGTAGGCTTAGTATCTCTTTTGCTTTCTCGTTTTCCTTTTTCTTTTCTTTTATGAAAGGGAGATGTCGAGGTAGTAAATTCGATGAAAAACGCTAGGTTGGTATGTAAGGAATGTTATCGGATGGCCCAGAAAGTTACTCTCGCTTAGCATGGTTACAACGGAATTCAGCTAGCAATTCTCTGGTCAGTTGGAAAAGCCGAATAGCCAGAGCAGCTCTCTGAATTTCGAACGTATAAATGCCTCCTCGTAGGAAAAGGGTCTGCAATTATTTTCATATCTGCATCTCTGGTCTTTCTGGTCACACAAGGCGAAAGGACACGCATGGCCATGAAGTTCTTTCTTCTTCTCGTTCTCTCCTGTCTTCTGCTTCTGACAGAGACAGCCCTGCCGAGCTTCTATACTTCTATAATGCATACTTGACCGAGTTCAAAACTGAGAACGACTCAAAACGGCGAAGGATTGCAAAGGGCTGTGGAGAAGCCCCAAGAATTAACCCCTGCACCTTCACGGAGTTCTTGGATCATATCTTGGATGCCCGATGAAAAAGAACAACTCAATGAAGACAAGTTTCGAGTCATTGTTGATAATTACAATACTGCTAGAGTTGCAGAGATTTCTAAGCAATCGAGAAAAGCTGGTTTTAACTGCGTTTACGACCTTTCTAAGCTTGTGGAAGGTATAAGGAAAAGGGCCCTCTTTTCTGAATTGCTTCAAGTGGTTAGTCAGCAGATTAAAGGAAAAGCTGGCCTTGACAGGGTTGAGAGTGAAAAAGACAACATGATGACGGCGCTCAATCTCGTCCGGGATTATTGGGTCGCGGATAATATGAAGTGGTTCATTCCACAACTGGAAAAGGAGATGGGCATTAAATTCGTCAGGAGCCCACGGATCACAAGTAATGGGTGCAAATGGGAAGGCTACGACACCGATGAGACAATGAAGCAGTACCCAGATCGGAAAAAGCTTGCAAAAAAGACAAAAGAAGCTGTGATGAAGCTTCGACAGGGAAGCATTACGACTGGTGACAATGGGTTCGCATCGCATCAGGCTGTGCTTGTTCAAATCAAGGAAACCATGGATGAGATTAAGAAGTGCAGAAAATAATGCACGCGTATATATTTTGAGTAATAGTTTATGAAAAGTCAATCGTGAACTTGCTTCTCTTCAATCGCTCATCTTTCCATCTTGAGTTAGCATTTCGGGTGCGGTAATATTACCACGTACAGCTGTATCGAAGGAATTACACACACCCTGGGTTATATATATATATACGTATACAAATTTTATTAAACTACTAGATCGGTTATTACCTTCCACTACGGGGCGATATTCCTCCATACGACTCTACTATTTCCTCTTCTCCAGGATATAATGACTATATTAACCCAACACCCCCTCCGAGCGGTATTGAGCTTTTCAACCTTTCCCCAATGCTCCTCACGTCGATTCACCTTCACTATGGGTAATATTGAACTTGACAACTCAGGGACCGCCCCCTTGAAGGTTCCCGGATTCAACAACATTCCCCTCGAGCAGACCCTGGACCGTGAGAACAGATTTTACGACACGACCCCTGTGGACTGGTCCAGCCCCCCGCTAACCGCACGGGAGTTAGCCATGTTGAATCTGATGGGAACACTGACCGACCGACCGGGATGGTATAATCTTGTATTCGACAAGCGCACCGTGGCAAAGTGGAAAGCAGAAGCGATGATAGACCCAATCATTAGCCTCAAGGCATGGGACTGGTGCTTGGCTGAGCTGTGCGATAAAGCCACCCGGTTTAAAGAAACGGGGCAGATTCTAGTTTTGAATTCTAGCAGTGGTGCCTGTAAATCAGACACCGTCATTCCCTGGTCGGTTGCTTCGAAGATTCAGCACTTTGTCTCCAATTTCTTGGATGAGAGTGAGGGCCGGAAAGACTGGGAGCCCCGCTCCAATAAGCAGATTTGGAATCTAATCGATCCCTCTATTTTCCCTCTGATTTACGGACAGACGCGCGTTTTAGCGAATGGCGGCTGTGTTCCACTTGAACAAACATTGGAAACCTACGGACAGGGCGAGGTTGCACCAAGGCACGACCAGGATCGTGAATATATGGAAGACGTTACGGGCAATTGTCGTATGGCGGAAAAAATGCTGTTTTCTCACCGATTTCAGTGGCTTCCCTGCGAGGTGGAATTCTGTGGGCCAGTGGGATCGACAGACGTACGGATTACCTCTTACGTCAACAACTTGCACCCTAGCAGGCAACACTCCTTTTATAAGATTCTTGAACAGGTTATATCTCGAGTCATTAAGCCATGGAACGAGATATTAATCAAAAGGGAACCTTATTATGATAGTCGCCATATCCGTTCACGACAGGGTCGGGCTCCCAGGAGAATTAAAACATTTGGCGTTGAATGGCGAAACAAGTATCCAAAGTGGGCACAGAATCTGCCGGCAGAACTCGATGATGATGATGAAGCATACGACAGCATACTTGCTCGTGTCAAGGAGTATGTTGCCCTTCCAGAGTATGGCGTCAAAATCAAAATGGATGGTTTTGAGACAATGGATATACCACAGGATTGGGAGAGCACAACGGCCTTGAAGGACGTAGTCGATGCAAAATATAGTCGCCTGTTTCGCTTTGAACATTATGACCCAGGTCTCTACTCTTACGACGAATGGAAGGCAGGGAAAACTGGAAAATCTATTGTTGGTCCAACATACCGTGACCTTTATTCAGAGATGGACGCTAAAGCTTGGTTCGCACACTATCCGATGAAAGATCCAATGGACTTTTACAGACTCCAAGAAGATCCCGAGAGGGGGGGCAAAGACCATGGTTATTATACGGTAAAGCTGCAAGAGACATTTCGCGATAAAGGCCTACAAATTATTGTGCAGTTAGCAGGGGTTGAGCTAACACCCGAAAGTCCATCCTATCCGGGAGAGGATTGGCATACAGACGGCCTTCGCAACGAGCACATTGTGGGAACGGCAATCTATTTCTTCGATATGGAAAACGTGACTGATACCAGGCTTTCATTCCGCCAAGAGATCTATCTCTCTGTCTTCTCGGGACTATAACTTTGACAACATCAATAGATGGGATGAACCATACTTAGAAGAGTTATTTGGCATCAAAGACGAAACACCGTCTGTCCAGAAGCTCGGATCTGTGTCAGCTGGCCAAGGGCGTCTTATAGTTTTTCCAAACCTACTCCATCGCCGCATGGAGCCATTTGAGCTGATTTCCAAATCTCGGGCCGGACATCTTCGATTTCTAACACTGTGGCTCGTCGATCCATACTACCGCATCTGCTCGACGCGGAATGTACCGCCACAGCGACATGACTGGTGGGCACGAGAAGCAGAGCCTCTAGTAACATCGGCACACTGGCTTCCTCAAGAGTTGGCCACTATGATCATCAATGAAACACATAAATGGCCCATGGATCTTTCTGAGGCTCAACAGCACCGGCTTGAAAGAGGCAAGGATTGTTCAATCGCTCATGACGCAATGAAATATTTGATCGAAGATCATGAGATAAATCTATGGAGGCAACTATAACCGTATTTCCTCGTGTACAGATTCATGAGCTTGTGTATATTAAGTCTTACACCTTTCAATCATAGATAGGCTCAAATATAATAAGCACTATTTACCAGGGGCATAACACTGTAGCCAGGCTGTAGTAATATCTATTATTACTCTGACTATATCTCATGTCTTGTATACTATTTTATATTTCAAGACTACCTTGCCCGCCTACTTCGTACTTAAACTACCAAAGACCTCTCCTCTAGACGTGTTCAGTAAGCTTCTTGGCCATTTCAACAAGATAATCATCGGGAAAGAAAAACATCCATGGTAATGACAGTGTCGAACTGTGCCATGTAAGGTGTGGTTTCTGGTGTGTGGTTCACCACACACCAACCGTCTCGCTGAATTCTCTCATCCATTGAGAAAGTGGTGGATGAGTTACAACGGATTAGTACGCTAATTAAGCGAACGGACTACCTTAAATATTTACAGAAGCTACTAATAGCAAATTTAGTTTCCACATGTAACCTGAGTTGTAACCTACAGTTGTGTAACCATCATCTATCGCTCAAATCATGTGGTTCCACTGGATCATATATATCTGAAACCCGTGCATCCAGTTCTGGACAGTGTTGGAGGAAGCAACTTATCTAGGGTAATAAACTAATATATACAACCTCACTCATCTTCAATGGAACCGCCTTTTTTGACTATTCGAGACCTAATGGTTCTACAATATGGCAGGCTTCTGTCTCGGCGAATTTGCATTTTTTACTTTGGTGATTCTTTCGTCCGCATGCATCTGAGCAACGTAAACAGTGAGCGGTAAGGTAGAAAAGATCAATTTTAATTCTAGACGGCACATTTCGGGTATGAAATATCGTACACACCAATTCTTCTGCTCTGCTATTACATATACTGCACTCATTGTGATATCATCCTAGCCGGATTTGCCTGTAGGTGGGTGAAACGGGCGACTGCTCCACATGTAGCACAGTGCAAAGAGCCGGTTGCTTGTGACTAGTAGCCCATTTGCCCAGGTTTCACAACCAGTGTATCTAAGAAATTAAGTAGATAGTAGTAAATATATATCCCAGGTCGCTTATGAACAGTTTATCTGACAGAAATACCCAACCTCCTCCTGTTATGAGCTAAGACCGCACGAAGGATATCCTATGAACGCTAAGGTAGTGATGATAAACCATGCTGACTGTTGGAGGACAGGCTGTTGCTGTCCCAAATTAAATGGTCGGCATACGACAGACCACACCCCAGGTGCGGTTGGAACCTGAAGTGCAAGAAGGATCTCTGACATGATATCTGGCTGGTAGGAGCCCAAGATGTGTTCATCTTCGCGAATAGCTTAATCCATATCCGATCGGCCCCGGTGGATTGGGACCATTTGAAAAGCCTGGATGCCTCCATCATTCCCCGGATCACAGATATGCCTTTTAAATTCAACCAGCATATTGGTGTGATTGTCATTCCGTCTAGTCTGTGCTCGGATGAGTCTCGAATCATGATTGACAAGTTGGCTGAAGGCACTTTCTACAATCATAAAGGCACGTACTCTGTGCTGTCTATTTCAGGACCTGGGAGAAAAATCCCAAAGGCTCAACTGAAGATCATTCGTGCCTTAGAATATATAGGTAAGACGAGCATGTGTCCATGTGAGCTGAATTACATATGTACGATGACCTGTGATTTCATTCCTTCGCTATCATACATACCCCGATCTCCGTAGTAACCACGAGGAGGAAGAAAGCTAACAACAAGCTTCTGATACAAGCGCAAGAGCTTCATCAAGTGGATCGACCAACAGACGCATTACCAAGATATCATGCGGTCTCCTGGAACTGTCACGATTATACAGTCAACTTTGCCATTCTCATCCTTGACAGTTTCCCCCCACCGCCCGCCATCGTGAAACTCTCTACAATGGTAGAAGATGCAAAATCTGCCCTCTGTCGGAGACTTGAAAAATGTGCCTTGGCTATGATGTCAGTCGCTCTGTGTGTAGGAGCTCTTTTGTGTGTATTTGACCTTATCGGCTATACCTCGGCACATATATTCATTCTCTTTGCCCTCTTGTCAACGACACTGTGTCATGTATACCACACCATATGGAAGTTTCAACTTGTTGAAGCCTTACGTATGCGAGAAATTTGGCTACACATTCTTGGGCAACGCTTTCCCAGACTATCTGCCTTCTGTCGCAGGAACGCCGTCAAATCATCGACAAGTGGGGGGTCCTTGTGGTTCCCAAGAGGTTAGGAAATACTGGAGAGAGGGACGCTCATGACGAGTTCGCGCCGCCGTATCCTTTTTCATTACGGGTCATCTTTTCTTTGTCTCTCTTTGACCTTTTTTGGTTGTGTATTTATTTAATTTTTTTTTTCGCCACCTGTTTTGCTTTTCCTGGTACGGTTTACCTATTAAGTAGTAGTAGTAGTAGTAGTAGTGTTTGTTGCCTTATCGCACGGACCAAGTATCTGGATGTTATTGTTTCATTTGGAAGGCATACAGACACGACTTTTTGACTATACGTGATCAATTGCAATATAAGGCCATATCATTAGCCCAGTCCTCACTAGCATACGTACCGTATTGCTGTGCTACCAACGAAGTATTAATGGCTATATCTCAGAGCTGGTCTAGACGCTACATGCAGGGTATACCGTATATATGCCTGTATGGATGGCAGCATAAATGTGAACGTGATTCTATGAAAGTACACGCTTCTTCCAGGTATGACATCTATCTCTACAGAGCCAGCCTGACGAAACCTGGTTTCCCTCTAACGGGAAGGATTGTGGAAAGTGGAAAGAATGCAATGAGGTGGCGAAATCACAGAAAACCCGCGATGTTACCATTCTTGTGCGCGATATTATACTAAGTGAACAGGAAATTATAAGGACTTTGAGGAAGAAAATTGTTCAACTAGAGGCCCCTCAGATGCAACTCTGTTATAAACTACACAGAAGATCAAATGGCATTTCAGGGAGAGAGGAAGAATGAACGAACCTCAGGAATGCTATTAGATGGGACGGAATCAGTACTTAGGGAGGGTCCTAGCCATTGGAAGCAGCAGAAGCTCATCTTATCGTACCCGACAGTGCTTGATTCTGTGGAGTGGCAAGGCGTATTAGGATCGTAAACAATGACATACATCAGAGGCGTTTCATTCACATAAGGTCTGCTCACCTCTGTAAGCCACCATTCAATTCTAGTACTTCTTCTCCCACATTGTCTATAAATGAAGGCAACACTATAGGCAACATATTTTTTCTTTACTCCCTTGGTTAAAGTAATATGCGAATGAATGGTAGTTAGGAAGGTGTATTGTCCAGGTTCGGCTCTACCGAGGCCCTTCAGAGGTCCATCAGGAAGAAGGGCGATAGTTTGTCGCATACCTAGGTATATTGTGCCGTGGTCAAGGTCAGACAAGGCTGAAGCAGTGATTGACCACAGCAACCAATAAGAACACTGGTCAGCTGTTTGCTTCCCCCTCATCTCCTCCTTTCAACTTACGGCTGGTTGATTGATCAGGAATACCACTCCACTCGTTCAGGTTCCTTGATTAACTGCATTCCTCCCTGCTGTACCCCCTCTGGAAAATACCTTCACTTACCCGATATCATATCCAATATGGAAGTCTTCCTCTACCATGTGCCAGCGGATCTTAATCATCATGGCTTGAAACGTGAACTTCAGCCATTTATGAAAGCCCTCCAGATCCGAGACTTTATTTGCGAGAAGCCCAGGAAGAAGCCCTTTGGCATGGTTACCTTTCTATACGTGGACGACGGAAACCGATTTCTGAAGGAGCATGGTGAAAAGCAAAATGTGCCAAGTCTTTCCCGCCATGGCCTGAAGTCCAACCTGAGGCTCATGGGTGTCAATGTGGGTTGCAAACATAGCAGAAATCCACCAAAACGATTCAATCTGCGTACGCTGGAACACGAGGCAGAGGAAAGAGCAAAGGGCTACCAAGAGCGACCGGAGGAGTCCGTGGTGTTTGAAATGCAGCAATATAGCTGTGGAAGATGCGACTTTGCCGGGGATCAATTGACATATAATCCCGAGATTCAATGGCTAGCACAAGGAACTGTCAAATTCAAGACACGGTCGATGATCATCAATGTGATGCCAAGGTGTCGGATTCGAATCCCGTTGACCACGATTGTTAGCTTGATATACTCCATTGATGGTACTCTGACAGTGACCCTATCTGATGTACCCTTCTTCTTTGAGATGACAGTACCTGGCTACAATCTACTAGAATTACCGACCGGCAGAATGCGTCTGTCCAGTCTAGGGAAAATTCACGATCTGATAGTTGGACAGTGTCTGACTTACCAGTTCAAAGTTTCTGCGGTGGACTTCATGGCGAAAATAGAAAAGCTCAGCGACTGGGAGTTAACAATGTATTGCTACAACTTGAGCACGGGAAGGTCACGGCTAGCGTCGCAGGCGATATCGGACGAGTTTTACAAACTCCTGAATGATCTAGCAGAATGCACAGCCAAGAGGTTGATGCCATTCGGGATTCTCTTCCAGCTACAAGCACTGGCCCAAAATGCCTATCTACATCCCACCACCTGTCGCCTGCTTACCGAGAGACTACGCATGAAGTTTACGGAAGACAAGGCAATCGGACGGGAGTCCATCACGGTAGATGGAATGAAAAAACTGTTTAACATGATCGGCTGGCCATTCCCTGGAGATGATCCTTCGAGTTATGAGGTCGACTCTCTTTTAGCGACGCTTGAGGAAAGCCACAGAGAGATACAAGATGGCATTGCCTATCGAGGCAAACTACGTGAGAACTCCGCTAGCATGACAAAGGTCAATCGGGTCAATGTGACCCCCACCCGAATCACATTGCATGGCCCTGAAATGGAACCTCAGAATCGCATCTTGCGCAAGTTTCCCAACCATCACGAGTACTTCATACGTGTACAATTCTGCGACGAGAATGGAGAAGACCTGCTTTTCAATACAAGGGTAGACTACAAGGGTATTTTCAGCCGGTTCAAAGGCATTATGACAAGAGGAATTCAGATCGCCGGTCGCATTTACAATTTTCTTGGATTTTCCCATTCCTCTTTGCGCTCTCACACGGTTTGGGTAATACCCTTCCCTCTAAACAAATGTTCATGGGAACGAGGACTGACCTGGCTCATAGTTCTCCTCCCCATTTATCGACGACAATGGCCATATGCAGACTTACTTTTCAATTATCAGTGCAATCGGCAAATTCTCGCATATAACTTCACCAGCACGATGCGCGGCTCGAATTGGCCAGGCCTTTACTGAAACGCCTTTCACGGTCTCATTACCAAAGCATGGGGCCATAGTCTCCGCCATCTCTGATATCACGTCACCCGACGGCTCACGGGTATTCAGTGATGGGGTTGGAACTATTTCGCACGATCTTGTCGAGAGTATTTGGACTTATATACCACTAAAAAGAAGAAGCCCTACGTGCTTTCAGATCCGCTTGGGTGGGGCGAAAGGCATGCTTGCTGCTGATACCCGATTGTCTGCCAGGACCATTCAGATCCGTCCATCAATGGTCAAGTTTCGTAGTGATGATATGCAAAATTTGGAGATTTGCAACATGGCATCCAAACCTTATCCCATGGTTTTGAATCGACAGGTAATTAAGATCCTCGAGGATATGGGTGCCCCCGAGAGTTGGTTTTTTAAAATGCAAAACGAAGAGCTATCACGCCTTCAATCTATCACTACCAGTACAGATAAGACGGCAAAGTTTCTGGAGGACAAATCAGTCGCTAACTGTATCGGACTTCATCGACTCTACCGCCAATGCTATTGGGCACGCCTGAACTACAAGAAGGATAGCCTCCTCCGTACCATCGTTGAGGCGGTGGTTCTTAGGGATCTTCGGCTCCTAAAGCACAAGGCGCGCATCCCCGTAAAAAAAGGCATGACGCTGTATGGGATTATAGACGAAACAGGGTTCCTTGAAGATGGGGAAATTTATATCACATTTGATAGCATGGAGGGGCGATATGTGACGCCACCTGGACCCGGGCAGCTCTTGGTAACTCGGTCCCCTGCGCTTCACTGTGGTGACATTCAACGGGCCCAAAATGTCATACCCCCAAAGGATCACCCTTTAAGGTATCATCATAATTGTATTGTGTTCAGTCAGAAGGGCAATCGAGACCTACCCAGTCAGTTGAGTGGAGGGGATCTCGATGGTGATTTATATCATGTCATCTGGGATCCCGATCTTGAAAGCGTTAAGACATTTGCACCAGCGGATTACCCGCGACCCGAGTCTATTGACATAGGGCGTGATGTGAAGGTAGGTGACATGGCTGCATTCTTTGTGGAATTCATGCAGTCCGACATCCTTGGTTTGATTGCTATCCGCCATATGATCATGGCGGACCAGGCCCAATTAGGAACCAGGGATGCCTCATGCCGCATCCTGGCTGAGCTACATTCGCAAGCCGTAGACTTTTCAAAAACCGGAATTCCCGTCAACATGGGAGATATGCCCAGAGTGACCCGCGTTCGACCAGACTTGTAGGTTTGTCGTGTGCAGCGATGCTGTGGTCTTTGGTCTGACGATGCAGTACTTAGTCTGGCGCCGGGGCCCCAAACTCGCCTCTATAATAAATCCAAGATCGGCCTTGAACAACATGTGTCACACGCGAATTACGATGGTGACGATGATGCTGATGCAGAGGAGCCCTACCGCTACTACAAGTCAGAGCGGATCCTCGGAAAACTATACAGGGCCATCGACGAGCAAAACATCTGGCGCAAACACGTCCTTTCTGAGTCGATCACAGACGATGGGTCTTTCTGGAAGGATTTGATGGAAGACTGTCTCAGGAGGTGCGAGTCATTGACACGGACCCCAAGGGAAGAACATCTTGAGCAATCCAAGCGAATTCGAGCCGCGTAAGATGAATATTTTGCCCTGATGAAAATATGAGTGACACTGCTAATAAAGGTATCCTCAACAAAAGATATGAAGATGCGATCATATCTGCAATGGACACGTACTCTGACCATCCCACCAAGCCCATCAGTGAGTTAGAGGTCGTCATCGGATCTATTATTAATAGAAGGGGTGTACCGACCCGCCGCCAACGTGATCGATCCAATAAGCTGCATGATGAATTTGATCGGATTGCTACATGGATTACAAGCATCATGCGCTGCCAGGGCGCTGAGGATCCTGATCCGAACGGCTTGGAGTTATCCATGGCGTGCCTGTACCATGGAGTCCAAGTGAGAGACTCTGGCTATCGCAAGGAGGTATATGGTGAGCTGAAGAGCTTCAGGATTGTCGCAGCCTGTGCGCTGTTAGCCGAGTTGGATCGCCGCGACAAGATTCCTCTAAAGGGTTGCTTTATTATGTGAGGAATATGTAGATCACTTGACTTCTAATGTACCGTGCTCGGCAATGATATTGTGAAAATATGTGTTTATTTGATGGCCTGGGCCATACAGATGAATGCGATCCATGCTGTCTGGTTGATACGGGATATGTAATATCTTTTCCTACAACGTAGGTAGCCTATGAAATGCTAGCTCTGGTATTTATTTAGCGAATACGATCATTCCGTGGACTACCTGGATGACTTTTCTCAGAGTCTCGAGGTGTCAATATGTACCGAACACCATGGCAGTATATTATGACTATGGTATTCCAAGAACTCAGTGCTAGGAAACAAGATTTATTTGCGTAACCAACCTCGTGATGGCTGGGTTACCTAAGGCAACCGGCCTATTTGACCAGAACCACTCTTAATCAATCTATTGAAGCTAGCCTACATGTTTGCGGATCTCAAAACGTGCCATTCGCCTTGCTCACGATCCAGTCATGTAATACTTGGGCTATGTCGTCACTATTCTTCTCCAGGAAATGTAAATGCCCATTTCCATGCAACCCAGCACGACCCAGCTCCAAATGCTCCACGGGTACCCCCGCCTGGTGCAGAAACTTGATGAAACAATAATCATACTGAGCATGGTACGAGGCCTCTCCGGTACTAATCAGTATGGGAACCTGCGCTAACTTGGGCAATTTCCTGGCCGGCTCGCGCTGGACAATGCATGAAAGCAAGTCCACTGAATCTGGTGGGATGCTCTGTATTGTTAAGGGTGAAGAGAGGTTCGTAGGAGGCGGATCAAAGGCCAAGGGAATGGATGTAAGTCCCCAAGGGCGACTGTACTCATTTGAAAATATGACCTCGCGGAATGGGGGCCCTTTCGGCTCAATCTGGATCAGCGCTTTGATCAAGTCCGGGCGACTGTCGGCCCATGACCACCCGTACAGCCCGCCTTGGGAATGCGTGATGACGATGGCCGGTCCGATGCGGTCGAGAAGCCTCTCGCCCGCCAATTTCATCGTTTCCTCCTGCACTCGACTGTCGGACACAGACTGGACGGTGCTCATGTAATATGCGTCGAAGAACGGGTCGCCCATTTCGCCCGTCTACGGTTCGCGCATGTTAATAGCGGTACAGATGCACCATCCAGTTTGCTTTGAGCACTTACGCCTGGCCATTGGGTGTGTAGTCTGGCCTGGGGCCATAGGGGATACTTCTGTACGGCCGTGAATCGCTGAGAGATGAATTCCGCCGGGAATACAGTCTGGCTCAAATCATCATCTGGCAATACTGGGGAGCGGCCGGTTAATGTGCGATCCAGGAGATAGACGACATAGCCGTGGTTAAGGAACCAGGATGCCCACCCAGGGCTACTGTCCGGCTTATTGAGAAAATTCTAAGTTTGTTAGCGGCTTACCCTGCTCTGGGCGATAGAGTTGCTATGGAACCACATCAAGCTCACCGTCCCGGTCTGACCACCGCCGTGAACAAGAACAATGGGGTATGGTTGCACATGCTGCAGAGGCGACAACTTCTCTACATACATCTGGTTACGGAAATAACTGGCACCGATACTATTCTGGAGATACTCCCCACCAACATAGAAATAGTCTCTGAAGTGAGGCGCCGCCTCGGAGATCCCTTGAACGCCATGTACAACATGTGAAAGAAGAAGCATTGCGGCCAAGACAACGGCCGTACTGGCTTGGCAGATGTTTCGCATGGCCGGCGAGTCCAAAACAAAAAAAAAAACAAAACAAAACAAAACAAAACAAAACAAAAGAGCACGAGGGAAACAGGGGAAAGGGGGGAAGAAGCAGCCCCTTTGGTTGGTTCTGGCCACGAGGTGGAACAGAATGGCTCCAAATATAATTCAATCCGGGGGCAGGACCAGATCCAATGCCACGCAAATGTCCGACCGTCGATGCCGATCCTCCACCGTTTCTCTCCTTGTGAACGGGATCCTGGACCGATGCCGGTTGACCCACCAATGACGACCATGGTGATTGTTGGCCGAAAAGTCTAGAATTCCCACGCCGCAATTTAAGTAAGTTTAAGCCTTAAGGTATTAACTACCCCCGTAGCCACTGGAAAGACGAAAATTCTCGCAGTCGGAGGATCAAGACTGGTTGCGTCTCTCCCTTGGCTCTGGTTTCGTTGATGGATTACTGCCATGCTAGTATACTACATTCTTCGACCAAGAGAGATCCGGAGACACATGGCCTCAGGAGATCAAGTGGTTGAAATCGTGGAATAATCCAAAGTGGGCTGGCATCGGAAACCAACAGCCGATAGGGTTGGTGGTATACGAGTTTTGATTCAGTTGTCCCTGTCAGCTAACTACATCAGGATTAGAATCGAAACCCCAGTGCCATGGGTCCCGATCCTTCAAGAACCATATTGATAATTAATTGTGGACGATGCGAAGTCGTGGAGGAGCAACGGGCTGG